>VXCM01002623.1:0-76109 GCA_014773175.1 Lucifuga dentata
ATATTACAATGTAGAAATTATGTCAGTTCATTTAGTATATTTTACTATACCAAAAAGTTTGTTTTTCCGGTGTAGAGACTAGAAAAGTGCTTGAGATAATTGATCTATCACAATAAATCAAGCGTTACGTTACTTAAATTAAAGGACCATACCACCCATTTTGCATGTTTGTTCAACGTTAATCCAGTTAATTAAGAATAGCATTATGATAAATGAGAAATACTCAATCTTGATCGAGTCTGCATTCACAATTTCACATAAGTAATAGTAACCACGTTTTAACAGTAAAATGTACTCAGTTATCAAAAGTGAGCCTATTATGTTCAATTTTTGTACATGTTACATTACTGACAATCATTTCCCAAAGGATAAAACCATATTTCAGCTTTCCTAATATTTTGCAAAATCTCTTAATCTTTCAAAATCAAATATTCAAGCGACACACCCGCCTTAAAAATCTATGTTTCTCCTACTAATAGTTACGTAGCCTTATGAAGTCACAGTCGTTTACAATTTTCAACAAATGCAGGTCTTCTTTTGGGATTATATTCCCCGGTGGAGGCATACATTCACTCCGCGGATTTTATTGCGCTTGAACGCTAAAATTATGAAAAAAAAACCCAAAAACCTGAATACACGTCTTGTTCATGATGATGGATTATCTATCCCAAGAACGTTTCGAGTATCAACAAGTTGATTTTAATAGCATTGCAGAATGAACTGAAACCAATGGCAGTTTGGAAGGTAGGAATTTTTTTTAAATTCACCATTCCAGTAGTATGCTTTGGGAAATGATTGTCAGTAACGTTACATGTATGAAAATTGAATATATAGAGGCTGCGGAGGGTTCAGACGCTGACAGAATAAGGAAACAGAGAAGCTTAAACATGCAAAATGGGTGGCATGGTCCTTTAACCGATCCAACACAAAGTTACACGGAATAAAATGTACGTCTCCGCCAGGGAATATAGTCCCAGGAGAATTCCACTTTTACCGAGAAATTAAAAATGACCGTGTCTTCTGCATTCAACATACATGTTAACAGGCGAAACGTTGAATTTTAAGGTTGATGTATTACCTGAACATTTGATTTTGAAAGATTAGGGGATTTGGCAAAATAACAGGAAAATAAAATACAGTTTTCTGTTTTTTAAAAGGGTTGTCAGTAACACATGTATGGAGGTAGTATTTATTGGGCTAAAACATGCAAAATCACCAGAATGGCCCTTTAAGGGTTTAAAATGAGCATGAGATAAACATGGGAAAAAGTAAAGAGGGAAAGGAAGAGGAGATTTTTAATAATATTATAGATTTTTTTTTTTTTTTTTTTTTGCTGATTTCATTCCAAATTTGACTTACAAAAATTGGAGAAAGGTTGTTCATACTGTCAGATAAAACCTATTTTCTGTTAATTTAACTCTTTCTGTTATGATCATTAGCAATATAATTATACCACTAATGTTCATTCACTTTTATTATTTGCTTTTACTTGAGCAGAATTTTGAGTGCAGGTAGTTTGCTTGGAATTAAATATTGGACATTTTTTGCTTTTTACAAAGGATATCATTTCTTCCCCCAACCTGAGGATTTTGCCTCCCCAGGTGGTCTGGGACCAAGCTCTCCTCTTTTCATCCCTTCACCCATCTCTGAAGATTAATCCCCACAGTTCTGACAGGCTTGTTTTCCTCTGCACATTCTGGGTCAGGAAGTCAGGCGGGTGAGCGGCGGGCAGGCTGCGATGTCTCGTACGGGCCGGTGAAGGACGGGTTCATGGAGGTTGCGGAGGGTTCAGACGCTGACAGAATAAGGAAACAGAGAAGCGGCTGGCTGTTTTACAGAGCAGAGATATGACTGGCTGTCATCTGTCTGCCTGTTGGTGCCTCGGTGTCTTTACTAGGCCGCCGTGGACGGATTGGCTTAATGAAACCAGGACAAGCTCCTGGTGGCTGCCTCAAGTGGGACAAGGTTAGCCCTCGTCCCTTTTTGGCTAAAATTCCCTCACTATGAAGTGAATAATTACTTTTTTATCCTGTGACATAATTTCGAATGTCATCGTTAGCTGGGCTGGGATTTGTTCAAAAATCTTTTATACTAATATTAGTAGCTGTACATTACTTTAAAAATGATTTTTTTTTTTTAAGGGCACATTATTATTAGGGGGCATATTATTACAAATTTCTACATCCTTATTTTTATTTACGGGTCTATTTTGAAACCTTTGCAATGCTTTAACGACATCTAACCATACTTGCCCTTGCTGTAGCATCATTGTGCATACTGAGTGAAAACAGGTCATTTTAGGTGCTGTTTCTTTAAAGCTTTATGCTCCATTCTGATTGGTCAACTGCATCAGGCCTGAGCCGGCATCACCTACAGACTGAAACACAGATGCAGGTGACGGTGTAGACCACCAGGACCTCATTAGCTCAACATTTCATCGAACACAATGGCAGCAGGGTGCTGTTACTCCCTCCATATGTCTCTCGGTTTTGCTAGCCTTCGTATGTGTGTGTAACCAGGTGTGCGTCAGCAGGTAAATTCAAATTTGTTACATGTTGATGTCACAATGCTACGGAATTAAAGGACCAATTGAAAATCAAGCTTTCAGGGCAGTTGGGGACCTGTGGGTTTTGTCTTACTGGATGCATTTCTACAGGTGTCACACTGAAGTTTTGCCACTTTGACAATGTTCACCGNAACCCACATCCACACACACTAGGTTACAATATAAAAATAATGGAAAATAACACAAATAAAAGTAATATATTTCATTATATCCTTAAAATGACAATATGACACTTTGATATGAACAAAATCTTTTAGCCACAGTCAGCTCTGAATGGTACGTCAAGGTACCCNCACACACACACACACACACACACACCGCAAACAGGCACACTTAGCTCTGCAACTTCCTCTTCTCAACTCAAACCACAATATTGGATGGGTCACATAATTCCAGCTGAAATAGGGAGCCTTGTCCAGACCGTCCAGCCTATTTCTCCGTAATAGGCTGGCTGGGCTCCCTGAAGAGGCCAATCTGACCAGCAAGGCCCACTTAAGGTCTCGGTGAGACAGAGGAAGAGAGAATAGGGTCTGTGGAGCCACTTAAAAGTCCCTGGGTGAAATGGGATTTCTGACCTGCTCCACTGGTGCTGCAGCTCTGCAGCCATATTGGCTGTTAAGGCTCTGGCAGGTGGGAGAGGAAGGGCGGAGCAAGATGCGAGGAATGGATGGATGCTGGTGGTGGTGACGGTGTAGACCACCAGGACCTCATTAGCTCAACATTTCATCAAACACAATGGCAGCAGGGTGCTGTTACTCTCTCCATATGTCTCTCTCCTTGTCACTCTCTTCTTGCTTTTCTGTCTTTTCTCACTATATATTCTTTCTTTCTCTCCATTTCCCTCTCGCACCTCTTCTGCTGCACATCTCTCCATTTCTCTTCTCCTTTAGGTCTCATTAAGTCAATGAGTTCTGCTCTAATCTGCCACTAAGTCAAAGGCAGCAGACATAGATGATGATGATGATATATCTCAGGCTTCCCCCCACCNCCCACCCCCATCCACCCCCTCACATCCCGCTATAACCATTTGTTCTTGTTAACGCTATGAAAATGTAAATTTGTTATGGTTCTAAGAATGTAAATAACTACCATATTTTTACTCGGGAGATATTTCAGTACACATTACAGAGAGCCAGAGGCCTGGTTTGCATATCATTGATTTTCAGTGCAGAGCATGTGTCAAAGCAAGGAAAGACCTGGACACACACACAGAGAGAGAGAGAGAAAGAGAGAGAGAGAGAGAGAGAGAGAGAGAGAGAGAGAGAGAGAGAACTAACATTTAAAGCACATTAACACGCACACACAGACCGATATGAATGATTTATGTGCATACACTCAGTTGAACAGTGTAGATGTTTCAAATCATCTGAAATAGCAGACGGATTTCTAAGAACAGCAGGGGAGCATTTTGTGTCTGTATGACCTCAAGAAGATACAGAAACTTTAGCAGAATTAGCAGGAAAAATATGTTAAAGGACCATACCACCCATTTTGCATGCTTGAGCCTAATATATTCAATTTTCATACATGTTACATTACTGACAATCACTTCCCAAAGGATAAAGCTGTATTTCAGTTTTCCTGGTATTTTGCAAAATCTTTTAATCTTTCTAAATCAAATATTCAAGTGATACATCCACCTTAAAAATCAATGTTTTGCCTGCTAATAGTTACGTAGCCTTATGACGTCAAGGTTGTTAAAATTTTTTGATAAACACAGGCCTTCTTTTGGGACTATATTTCCCGGTGGAGACATACATTCACTCCACGCTTTTTATTGCGCTTAAACGCTAAAATTATGAAACTTCTATTGAAAAAAAAAACCTGAATATACATGTTGTTCATAATGATGGATTACCTATCCCAAGAACATTTCAAGTATCAATAAGTTGATTTTAATAGCGTACCAGAATGAACTGAAACCAAATGCGGTCTGGAAGGTAGGAAAAACATTTTTAATTCAACATTCCAGTAGTATGCTTTGGGAAATGATTGTCAGTAACGTTACATGTATGAAAATTGAATATATTAGGTTCAAACATGCAAAATGGCTGGTATGGTCCTTTAAAAATTTATAAGTATAGCTAAAGAGGTAATTTCAAATTACAAATAACTCAGTTATTTTTTCAATATTTTTCAATATCAAAAAGAATTTGAGGAACTGGACAGTATGTGACCTTCATCTTGATTTGATGCATTGATGTTTTATTTGCAATTCAACCATATGATAACCAGTTTGTTCTGGTTGTCTGGTGTTACGTTATACAGTAGCTAACTTGTTATCTCACCCACATATTCAATATTATTGTCATTACTGGTAATGATAGTACCTGTATTAGGCTCCAATCTGGACTAATTCCTTGGTTGTATTTAATTAATATTTAAGTACAGAAGGGGAATGTTATGCTGAGGCCGTGGAGTAAAACACACATAGGTCTGACTCTGTGGGCAGATGGAAGAAACATTTCAGGTGAATCCTTTGTAAGGCCCAGCGGCTTCTTCCTGTCGCAAGGCAGCATGACAAGCTACACGTGCCCAGGAGACTCTGTCGCTCCCCATTTGTCAAAAAAAAAAAAAAAAAAAAAAAAAAAAAAAGCATTTTCCATCTTAAACATATTGTGGAGCTTTTTTTTTTTTTTACACTGTGCTTTTCTGTCTGCTTTGCATATTTCTGTATAAAAAGAAATTTCTGAGCATTTTTTGACTGCTGAATAAAGACTTTGTGCAGACTTTAAAATAAATATCGGGTTGAAACGAACATGAGAATTCTGCTGCAGGTGCAACCACAGGGGACAAGCAGACCAAATATTTGCATACACAACAAATTTATTTGAGAATATTTTTCTTATTTCCCCTTAACAACTTGTTTACTTCTCTCTCTCTTCTCTCTCTCTCTTTCTTTTTTTTTTTTTAACTCTTCTCAGCCTCTCAGAATGCATTGTCAGACATGCGCCCTGGTGACCAGCTCAGGTCACCTCATCGGAGGAGGTCGAGGGGACGAGATCGACAAGGCCGAGTGCGTCATCCGCATGAACGACGCCCCCACCGCCCGGGGTTACGCCCACGACGTCGGCCGCCGCACCTCGCTCCGTGTCATCGCTCACTCCAGCATGCAGCGAGTCCTGAGGAGTCGCCACGAGCTGCTCAACGCCAGCCAGGACACCGTCTTCATCTTCTGGGGCCCCAGCAGCTACATGAGGCGGGACGGGAAAGGCCTCATCTACAACAACCTGAGGCTGATGAACCAGGTGCTGCCCAAGCTGAAGGTCCACATCATCTCCTGGCAGAAGATGCTGCAGTTTGACGAGCTCTTCAAGAAGGAGACGGGAAAGGACAGGTGAGATAATTAGTGCTCCATGAATCCAAAGCATAAAAAGACAGACATTTTTTGATTAATGTCCTACCTGGTAACCATTGGTTTCCAGTCATTTCAGTACAGTACGGGGACTTGAAAGTTGCTTGAAGTAGAATTTGGTAGATTCTCAAATGTCAGAGCTTCCTCCAAGCATAGACAAGGAAACTCTTGTATTTATCTCCACCCAGGAAGTTATATTTTCATCCACGTCTGTTGGTTTGTTAGCAGGATTACTCAAAAAATCAACTCATTTTGACAAAACTCGGTGGAAGGCATGATTCATGGAACATCACATTAGATTTTGGTGTGGATCCAGATCCTGCAGCAGATCTAGGAATTTCATAGCATTGCGTGATAAGGCATTTATTTAAAATATTTTTTTTTCCAATTTCTTCAAAAGTAATACACCAATCTCAATGAAAAAAGGCTTATTGATCCAATGATAGACTATCAATTTGATATAAGATTAAGGACTAGCATAGATGCTTGGAACATTAAAGGAATTGTAATACAGCGTCAAATAAGGAACAACCCTAATGTGTAGCCGACATGATGCTTACTCAGAAACAAATAAATGAAAAGCTGCAGAGATGGATCCCTTGTTTGGTCTTGGTGGAGGTATGAGCTCTAATGTTTTCCCTTCTAGTTATTTACAGAATTTTTAAATTTAGTATAGTTTGTCAGTACAAGTATTAAACATCTAAGGAAACAAAATGGATAAAATGACACAAATAGCTGCACATAAAATATTTTCTATAAAAATAAATACAAGTCACTACATTGTAAATGTCAAAACAAACTGCAGCCAGCAGAGTGCATGTGCAGCCATAAAGGCAAAAAAAAAAAAAAAAAAAAAGCATCCGAATCCAGACGTGAAAGTCTGTTTCTGCAACAAATTCACTCAAGCTGAACAGTGAAGGACTCAAATTTAATGAGTCCAAGCTGGAGTCCTCAGCACAGTAGCCATTATGGCTTGATAATGAAACCGCCGCCAAACTCTTTCCTTCTCTCTCTCTCTCTCTCTTTCTCTCTCTGTCAGTAAAGATTGAATCTGACTCCAGCTTAAGACAGATGTCAGGCGGGAAATTGCCTTGTGAGGGATTTGCTGAATAACTCAGACATCCATCCTTTAGCGCCAACAACCGTACAACCGCAGTCCATGTTTTCAGCGAGCAGGTGCTGTGTAGTATTTTTCTATCGTTTTTTATTACCTCATCCCTCGTTGCATCCAGCACAAACATCTGTGAAGCTTATTTGAGGCTGTTCCTGCCAGGTGAGGGTGTTTGCATTAGAGGAATCAGAGGACTGTGAGAAGCATTTGTGTTGCCATTTGTCTTCATCTGCATGTTGGGGAAAGGTTTAGCAAGAAGCAGCATTATGCAAACTGTGACTTTTCTTTAGCAAAAACGATATTTTGACCTTATTTATAAAGTGAATCCTGTTGTTTGTAAGGGTTTGAATGCAGTGTGTTTAGCATTAATAGCAGAGAGTTTGGGATCGGCAGCATTGATCGTCTCTAACTGTAATTACGTGTAATGGCGTTTCAGTAAAGGTAACCAAGATGGTGCGAGATGCTGCCACATCCACCCGATTCATGGTGGAAAAACATCCGACTAGCTGCGTTCAATTTCTGAGCTGAAGTGAGTCTCAAAACGTGATCAGAAGCAAATTATCATGGATTATCTGGTGGATCCATACTGGGCCCAGTTGTAGTGCTGGAACGTGTGTGTGTGTGTGTGTGTGTGTGTGTGTGTGTGNTTTTTTTTTTTTTTTTTTTTTAACTTTTGCTCAGGTTAAGAGTGTTAAAGGACCATACCACCCATTTTTCAAGTTTGAGCCTAATATATGCAATTTTCATACATGCTACATTACTGACAATCATTTCCCAAAGGATAAAACTGTATTTCAGCTTTCCTGATATTTTGCAAAACCTCTTAATCTTTCAAAATCAAATATTCAAGCGATACACCCACCTTAAAAATCCATGAAGTCACGGTCATTAAAATTTGTTGATAAATGCAGGTCTTCTTTTGGGACTATATTCACCGGTGGAGACATACATTCACTCTGCGCTTTTTATCTCGCTTAGACGCTAAAATTATGTAAGTTCTAAAAAAAACCCTGAATACACATCTTGTTGGTGATGATGGATTACCTATCCCAAGAATGTTTTAAGCATCAACAAGTTGAGTTTAATAGCGTACCTGAATGAACTGAAACCAATGATGGTCTGGAAGGTAGGAAAAACATTTTTAATTCATCGTTCCAGTAGTATGCTTTGGGAAATGATTGTCAGTAAAGTTATGTGTATGAAAATTGAATATATTAGGCTCACACATATAAAATGGATGGTATGGTCCTTTAAAAATGCCAGAAATGAGCCTGTTGGTGTTTCTAATATGAGAAGTGGACAAGCTAAATAAAACAATAATGTCACGATAAAAAACAAATATATTTTATCAACAATGTTTTGCATCCAAAATTCATGGAAAATTACTAAGTACATTTTGTCAAACATTATTCTCCAGTTCCACAGTTTTGATTTTTCCCATTTTTGGCAGACTTTCTTCTTTCCTCCACTTCATCCAAAACTACGTTCAGCAGGCCAATTGAGAAAAATATTTGTTTCATGATAAGAATTTATTGTTCCATTCAATTATTTTACTTCAATTAAAGGTTATATTTTTGTGAATATTTTGAATGAAAGATGAAGATGAAGAACGATAAAGCCATTTTTTTTCCCACAGCCCATTTTGCTTTTATTTACCAAGCGCACCAATATTTGTGCACGGCTCTGCATTTCGCCACATCAGCTGATTTTTCTAAACTTGTTTAATAGAAGTAAGATTTTAAGACTCAGAGGATCAGCAGAAGATTAGTAACTCATTAAACTGGTGTTTTTTTTTTTTTTTAACTAGATGTATAATACAAACAGTTCTGTCCACAGGGATAAACCGTCTACCCACTCGGTTTGTTTGCAGCTTTTAAAGACAACCACAGAAACATGCGTGACATTTCACACCACATTATTCATCAGCATGTTCATAAACAGGAAGACGAGGAAGGCTTCTTAAGTGAGATTAGCCGACTAAAACCTCCGTGCGTCCAGTACCGAGAGCTTCATGACTAAATGTCGTGCTTTGAACTTTGAAACGTTGTGTTTGGGAGACTTTTCATATTAAAGCCTGTGTGTCACCGTGTTTACATATCGCAACAAAGCAACATGTCATCAGACAGCATGGATCCTGTCTTAAAGGACCATACCATCCATTTTGCATGTTTGAGCCTAATATATTCAATGTTCATACACGTAACGTTACTGACAATCATTTCCCAAAGCATACTACTGGAACGGTGAATTAAAAAGGTTTTTCCTACCTTCCAGACCTCCATTGGTTTCAGTTCATTCTGCTATTAAAATCAACTTGTTGATACTTGAAACGTTCTTGGGATAGGTAATCCATCATCACCAACAAGACGTGTATTCAGGTTTTTTAGAAGTTATGTAATTTTAGCGTTTAAACACGATAAAAAGTGCAGAGTGAGCGTATGCCTCCAACAGGGAATATAGTCCCAGAAGAAGACCTGCATTTATCAAAGAAGTTTAACAGCTGTGACTTCATAAGTCTGCATAACTATTAGCAGGCGAAACATTGATTTTTAAGGTGGGTGTATCACTTGAATATTTGATTTTGAAAGATTAAGAGATTTTGCAAAATATCAGGAAAGCTGAAATACAGTTTTATCCTTTGGGAAATGATTGTCAGTAACGTTACGTGTATGAAAATTGAATATATCAGGCTCAAACATATAAAATGGGTGGTATGGTCCTTTAAGACTTTAAAAACACCATGAGAAATAATTATTGCTGCCTTTGGGTAAAAAAAAAAATCTCATAAATCAGCCTTATTTCAGTTCAGTGTATTACGACAATCCAAAAGAAAACTTCATATCTCTAAATCTGGGGATTTTCATTATTGATGCATTAACATTGCATATTCACAATGCATCAGTAATACTCTCTGATAACTTTCACTTTGAATACTTAAGTATTTTTCACTGCAAATACTAATTTGCTGAAGCAGGACTGTGACAGCAAAACTTTTACTGTATTAGATGACTGGTTCTCAATTGAGGATTGAGGATGATCAGATTTGACTAATTTAGGTATGTGTAAAGTACTACATTCGAGTATCTTTTCTATTGTGGTATTAGTACTTTTAATAAATGATTCAAGTACTTCTGACTGACTACTACACCTTCAGCTGGAGCAGATTGATTGATGTGGTGTTTGGGGTTTTCTTTTGATGGAGTGAAACAGCAGGAAGTGATCATTTCTGCAGCAAATATGGAATACGGTGAATGAAAGGTCAAAGTATGGAGAGATAATGTTGAGGTGACAGTTGTTTACTCATATATGATTCACAAACAGAAATACACACAGAAATGTAAACTCAACGCCTCGCTAACCCTGGTTCCTGTATGCATCTCCCCCTCAACTCTTCCTCACCTCCCTTACAGCTTCCCACGAGGAAGTCTCCACAATACCGTAACAGAAGAAAACTTCTGAATATAAATAATAAACAGAGTTTTTATTTTGATTTTTTTTTTTTCCCCAAAAGTGTGTCCTCTCCTGCGCTGTTCACTCTGCAAAAGAACGAGAGAGAGAAACAGGTAAAGCCAGAACTCCAAATATGTCATCCATCAGCCGGAGCTGAGCAGAGAGTCGGATGCTCGCCTGCTTGTTCCTGTCAAAGTTTTTCTTATCAGGCCTGAGCTTTGCTTTGTCTGTTGTTGCTGTGGGTCCTGGTGTCTGAGTAGGAACAGTGGAGAAGAAACTAACAAGTGTTCTGAAAGCAGCAGGGTGACAAGGTGATCCAGTTATTAGAAGTTCAGCCTAATCTGACTTTGACTGGAAAACAAAATAATACGGCAAATTCCGGCATTTCTGGGGTTGTATTTCAAGTGAAAATGAATTGGAAAAATTCCCTTATTCAATTGTAGGATTATTTTAATCATATGACATATAATAAATATGTCAAAAGCTTTTGTTGTGAAGAATTAGCATTATGTTAGCTACACATTGGTGCTAGTTGCATGTTTCTTATCATCTTAGATTTATCACAGGTGATAGGCAGTGGTGGGCCGTCAGGGCCAGCAAGGCCTTCTCTGCTGGCCTAGAGATTGTCAGAATCATTAAATTATATTTTTATAATTTAATATATATTTATTTAAAATAATAATTAATATATGTATTTTACAAAGTTTGTTCCCATCAGTTTATTATTGACATCATTTCATTGCTACTCTCTCCCTCAGTTGCGCTGCTTCTAGTGCAGCTCATATAAATTAGAGCTTTTATCCAATCAGATTTTCCACCTGTGCTGTCTCCGGGTAAAATAATCTAGTCTGAGGCCTTCAGAATCTGGAGTGAATCCCCTCTGCTATTCAAGCAATGGGGACGATGTTGTTGATTGTCATATTCTTTAACCAATCAGATTTCGAGTTTGCCATGTTAGGCGTATNGACGATGTTGTTGATTGTCATATTCTTTAACCAATCAGATTTCGAGTTTGCCATGTTAGGCGTATTTTTTTTTACATGCCAGGGCCTTCTAGCTGGCCTTGGCCTATGTCATCGGAGGGCCGGTTAGCGGAGGGCTGCTACCAGAAATTCATCAGAAGAAGAGAGCCAGTTAGCTAACTCAAGTTAACCTAGCTAGCACGTAATGGAGCATTATCTAAGATTTATTTAAACTTTATTTCGCGATGTTTAGATTTTCAGATGTTTTGCTTAGATTTTTACTTAGCTCTGTTGTTTTTTAATGCACAATGGCTGAAGGAGGAGAAGAAATGGATTAACTGGCAACGCTTTTTTCACATTTTGGAACTGAANCAATGGCTGAAGGAGGAGAAGAAATGGATTAACTGGCAACGCTTTTTTCACATTTTGGAACTGAAAAGCAGTACAACCACGTCATTGAAGTCTTTATAAAGAAAGAAAGGAGGAGGGAGTTTGCCTTTGGTAAGTTTGATGGATTTTTATGTGGCTGGAATCTGGAGAAGCCTGTTGAATACTGATTGTGTGATTTGTGTTTTACCGGCATTTTTGCTTACTTACTGGTCGTATGAGTAAATGTGATGGTTGTTGTGGGTTTGTTCTTATTTCTTTGGTAATAACACTGATTTGGGCTATGCCATGTCTATTTGTGATACAGCATCCTGTCATAATGCATAATAATGCTACATCCTTGATGCTTTCAGTCACCATGTATTCATGTCTCTGCTGTTAGTGTGTTGTAACTCTCTGATGTTGAGCCTCATGTTAAATCACTTTATTCCACTCGATAAAGAATACTGTCACTGTGAATATGGGCTGGTTACGATGGTGGTTTAATTGAGGGAGGATAGCACTGAAGGTCTAGGTGTAAAATACACGACCCGCCACTGGTGATAGGTATAGTACTCATCATTGTATTTTTATATCAAAAGGTTGGCTNTACACGACCCGCCACTGGTGATAGGTATAGTACTCATCATTGTATTTTTATATCAAAAGGTTGGCTGGCTCTCTTGCAGAAAGATGTGAAAAACATTGATACCTATTTATTTATAAAGCCATTATTGAAAGTTTACCATCTTATGTCTTCTGGTCTTTATCTTACATGTTCTAGCGATTGGTTCACGCTCCAGGCCCCTTGCATTCTGGGTAAAACTCCTTTTAGTTACGCCACTCCGGTTTCATGGAATAAACTGCAAAAACTCAAAACTCTCGCAACTGTTGTTCAATTTAAATCAATTGTAGCAGAACATCTGTCAGCGGTCTGTGATTGTTTTAATTGATTTGGGTTTTTGGGGGATTTTTTATTGCTGTTTGTGTGATCTCGATGTCATCGTAAATGAGGGCAAGCCTTCAATGATTCTCGAGAAATAAATAAGGGTTTGAAATGAAAAATGAAATGAAATACATTTTAATCCACCAAATCTGGATCGATATCTAGATCTGGGCTAAATTGCAACTGTTAGATACTCGTGCCTGAATTTTTCATCAAGATTGCTAGCTTACTTTTGAAGAAAATGACTAAAAATGTTGATAAATAACTACCCTATCTTGCAATGTTAAGAAAAGTGGGAAAAAAAAAACTTCTTTATCCTGATTCAAAGCCTCAAAATCTCATTTCCACTTCCTTGACCCAAGTCCCACCTATCTGTAAAAATTCATCAAAATCTGCCTATTACATTTTAAGATGTTATCCTGCTGAAACTGACAAACAAATACAGATGAAACATAATTATAATACCCTGATACAGTTACCACACACACAGCAAAGACGAGTGTTAATGAAAAGGCCATTTCTCATTAGTCCTGTTGCTTCCCAGGTTTTGTTTTTCATACAAATGTTCTGTGTGGCTTCACACAACAAAATTGAGTTTCATTAGCCTTTTATTCCTTCCACCATTTGATGGTGCAGAATTCTGAAAGCTTTACTTCAAGCTGCTCTGAAAACCCACTTTGAGCCATTAAGCATTAAGTTTTTTTCCCCTCTTAAAAAGCATCTCTACACTGAAGGATTTCTCATATTTTATGCTAGTTTCTGTGAACATTCAATTTCTCTTTCATTCACTTTCACTAAAGCTAAAGCAACAAATTTAAAAATGTATTTGCTGTTTTTAATGTGAAGCTCTGGTCAGCGCCGGCAAATTTGCACGACAAAGATCATCTCTTTTTTGTTTTTTTATTTTTGACCTGTAAACTTGGAGAATTGGCCAATAAAATCAATGATAGCACACTAAATACCACATGAATTTTACAATGATTAACTGTTGCAAAAAAAAAAAACAACAAAGGCAGCATTATCTTAAATAGCGCTTCCTGTAAAGATAAGTAACTAAATCCAATTTTCTAAAAAAGAGTGGGCCCTTTGTGTTCTAAATATATCAAATGATGAATTTCAGATAATGGTTTCCTGATAGAATTGTGCATTGAGTAGAACTGTTCTTACATCCTTTCTTTATTGTTAATATGCTTTAATTTTTGCTTTTCTTGTCTGTCCTTATTTTTGGATAATTGTGCAAAAAAACTCAGCAAATTACAACTTCACATTCACACCTACAAAATGACTCTGATGGGGCAATTATATGAAAGGTTGCCAGGGTTACTTCTAATCATCCAGTAACCGCACAGTCCTGTTTAGTATTTCTAAAAGGTTCATCTCAAAATGTTCCTGATAGCTGAAGCATGAATATATCAACCAGCCGCAGAAATAATCTGGGAAAAGTTCAGCTGTGCTGCACAGGAAGGATGATGAGATTCACAGCTTTCAGTTATAGTAATCAGATTTATCCCCACTGGACTTTGCCTACTAAACCTTTTATATCAACTTGTACTGATCTGAATATTTTCATGTTGTGTGTGAGGTAACAAAAATAATGTTTTGTATTGATCTGCTGCAAAAGTTTGAACTCCTGACAGCACTGGGTCGTGATTAATGACTGCAGAATGTCTGAAATGATTCGCTATTCACTATATAGTCGAGTTCAGTAATTTGATTATATGGACTCAAATTCTCCAACAATGCAGCCTGAATGTGCAATTGATGGTCAGTATTCAACTATTAACTACCATTCATCATGCATAAGAAAGAAAGGAAGAGGGCACGAAGGAGAGTTATATGAGGGATAGAAGATGAATGAACAGGATATTTGGAGCAGCAGGAATGGCTGCCTGGTGTGTCCTTTGCTCCATGGAGCATCAGGATAAGTCTGCATTCTCAGGCTAGGAAGGAAGGTAAAGAGGAGGAGATGGAGGAAGGAAATGAAGAAGGGAGGTAAGAAAGCTGGAAAAGATTAAGGAAATGAAAGAAAGAAGGAACAGAGGATGGGAAGGGGAAGGGATGTATGGATGAAAGGAAGGGAGAGGAGGAAAGTAAGGAGGAAACAAGGAGAGAAAGAAAGGTGAAGAGGAGAAAAGGGGGAAAGAACAAAGGGACAAAAGAAACAAGGGGAAGGAAATGTGAAAGGAAAGAAGGAAAAGAGGAAAGTAAAAGGGAAGGAGAGAGGGAAGGGAGGAAAGAAGGAGGGAAAGGAAGTAATGAAAAAGAAAGGAGAATGGGGAGAATGAGGGAAAGGAGAAAAAAAGGACTAAATGCAATAAGGGAAGGAGGGAAGAAAGGTGGGAAGGAAGAAGCAAATGAGGACAAGAGGAAAGAAAGGAAGATGGATGGACAAAGAAGCAAGGAACAAGAGAACGAAAGGGAAACAAGGCAACGAAGAAGGGAAAGAGCAAGAAAAAGACAAAGGAGGGGAGGATAAAGGAAAGGAGAAAATAAATAAGTGAAAGAAAGAAAGAAAGAAAGAAAATTATCTGAGCAGTTTCAGAAGTTTTTGGATTTCAGCCCACCTTACAGTCTATAATGAGTGAATAATGAATGAATGAATGATTTTGGAAACAGATTTCTCACAGCTTTTAAGCTCTGATGACTGGTTACAAAATTTGGAACATTGATTGAAAAAAATGATTATAACTTTATGAGGAAAGGCTTGTTTTACACACACACACACACACACACACACACACACACACGCAAATCAAAGCTCAAAACACCTACATGGAACTTTTTGCATTTAAAAGGTTATAACTCCCCTGAGAGTCTGAATTTACAGTATAAAATATAAACATTTTTATAAAAATTCTTTTATTTTTGATATTTTAGCCAATCAGCTAGAGATTATTGTAAAGTTTTTGTTATCACTACAATTTAGGAAAAAGCAACTGTTCAAATTAGTGTTATTAATATTTTGTATGTTTTTTCATCACAGCTTAGTTCAGTTAATGTCCATTAGGGCCCATGTATTTGCTCTTAGCACCATCAGAAATAGATATATATTTAGTTTTCGTCACATTTCATGACTCTGGGGCCAT
This sequence comes from Lucifuga dentata, assembly GCA_014773175.1. NCBI lineage: Eukaryota > Metazoa > Chordata > Actinopteri > Ophidiiformes > Bythitidae > Lucifuga > Lucifuga dentata. The sequence goes on from VXCM01002623.1 coordinate 15,843, forward strand.
TAAGGCCATTCAAAGCTAAAATAAAATTCATGACAGTCAGATTAAAAATAAGACGGAATTTTCTTTTGAGAGCTGCTGTATGAGAGAAACCATTTAGATTTAGAGAGAATTTCTGATGTGAATATATTAAAATTTTTCTTTTTACTACAGTGTATTTCAGATAACTGATTAGTTCATGTCTTGGCAGACAAGGCTAAAAATGATTCATTCTGCAGCTGAAGCAAAGTCATTCCGGCTGTCGGCACTACATGCAGACCCAGGCTACTTTCTGATTAAGGATTTGATTATTAGAAAGGATCCATTTGTAAGCGTCGATACGTAGGATGGATCTGTATTTTAATGAAGCTGTGGAGGAGTCTGAATGATCTTGCAGTCACAAAAATTGACCTCTGTATTTAATTAATATTTATTCTGCCATTTTACACTGACATGGGCTTTTCTGATTATCCTAGTTAATCACATTAAAAAAAAAAAAATCAAATATGGTTCATTTTTCTCCTTATGGCCTCTCATGCATGAAATCTTGTCTCTCTCTCTCTTTTCGTCTCCTCTGCAGGAAGATATCAAACTCCTGGCTCAGTACTGGCTGGTTCACTATGACCATCGCCCTGGAGCTGTGTGATAGGATCAATGTCTACGGCATGGTCGCCCCTGACTTCTGCAGGTGAGGCAGCGAACCTGAATATAGAACAGCAATATCGCCCTCAAAGCTATTAAGCAGAGCTCAGCATGCAGTGGCTTTAAGTATACACAGATTCGTGGGAACAGCACAGCCATCTGATAAGAAAGATAAAACTGTAAATATATGCAGGCAGCTGATAAATGTAATGTCGGCATAGCTGGAGATGTTTTTGAAGTGTTGAAACTGCTTGAATATTAGCGAAAATGTGCTAGAGAGACAGGCAAACTGACAGTCCAGATGCTGATTTTTATGTATGAGGCATGATAAGAGGAAGATTTGGAAGTCTCATTCTGCTCTTTTTGTTTTTCCAACAACCACAAAGTGGACCAGATTCTGCTAACAACAGGGCCGTAGTCAGGATTTTAGATGCTGGGGTCATGAGGATGAGAACACCATCCCACCACCTGCTAAACATTTTTACCAGACACCAGTGATGTTGGGTGAGATTCATAAAACACAGTGCCAGACTTAAAGGCAAATATCATCAGGATGTTCCCTCATTCATAAACTCCTGATTCTTTTAGCATTAGCTTTGAAACAGAAAAAAAAAAAATTAATAATGTTCTAATGCTTGATTTCAAATGTTGTTCTTTGTCCCTGAGTTTTCCACTGTGATGGTCTAAAAAAAACTGACCTTTGTGACATCACAAGGGTTACTTCCTGTTGGTGATTTAGACAACAAGGGTTGGTGCTCCAATAAAAGTTTGAAAATGAAACTGCTGCCATTTTTAGTGACTTCAACAAACCCAACAAGTAGCTTTAGTTGTCTTCAGCACCAACAGGAAGTCACCCTTGTGATGTCATAGAGGTCAGTTTTCCTTTACACAGTGCCCTCTAGTGGTTATGATTTGAAAACATGAATTGTAATCCATCCTGTTAAAACATCCTGCTTCACCCATAAATTTTAATTTGTTTTTGGACGACAAACATCATCAAAATCAGATTTTGTTTTTCCTAAATGTTCTAAGTCACATTAAATTAGCTTTTAAAAATACCAAGTGCATTTAAAAGCACCGTGTCACATTAAAACATTGCCTGCTGACTGTAACAGGAGCACCAAAGTGTAAAATAAACAGAAAAGAGCAGAGTAAAAGTATCGGGGTCTGAGAGAAAATGAGACCAACTGCTGGCTGCCATGGTGACAAAGACTTTTTGGCTCAAAGAAAAAGAAGTCAGGATTTTTATTTAGCTGCAGCTGATTTCTGAGCAAAGAAATGTAGAGAGGTCTGTTGACTTTTTCTCTGAATTCACCAAAGCTCTGTACTTTTCAAGAAAGCCCCATTCTGCAGGTCCCTTCAAAGTGCTGAAATGTTGCCTTTTCTTAGTAAGAAACACAGCGAATACAGCAGAGAAAAGACTACAATCATCATTCTGGTCCCATGTAGCAGTTTTCTTTTTTTTTTTTTTTTTTTTGGCAAAGACCTGTGGGAGCTTTGCATCTGTCTTGGAGTTGTTCCAGATAACAAACTCATCGAGCCTCATTAGCAGTGCTTTATAGTTTGAATTACAGCTCACATCTCATCCATCTCAGCCAGTACTTCAACTGGGGATTTATTAGATTTTGCAATAAAATGAACAAACTGTAAAAAGGTGGAGTATATCATCTTCTTGGCTCTGATAGATCGGAGGATTATTTTTCTATAATTCTACTTAAGAAACAAATTCAATCAGGATGATAATGAAGAGAGAAAAGTAATCACTTCTTTGAGTAATCGCTGGATTCAGATGAATTCTCATAACAAGCCAAGTCTGTAGCTTTACCGGATCTGATTAAACTAGAAAGTCAAATCAAAAATTATATCTCTCTCATGCCATGTCAAATATGCTTTATTGACATGAAGGGTGAGATTATTTATACAGCAAAGCATTAATAAATAAGTGATTAACAATAAAAGCATGTTTTATTCCTATGAAGGGAGTGCCTTTATCTCTGAGATTAACATGGTGAGATGCAGCATTCACCCCAAGTTATTCCAAAATCAGCAAAAATTAACTTTACTAAAAATTGTCCATCATTAACATTCATTCTTAAATCAACAGCTTTTTGAAGCTTTGTTCTTTTATTATTTTGATCAATGTTCAAGTGCAGATGGTATTTAAAGCTTATTAAAATAATTAAATGGCAGCTGGTCGGTTTTGCTCTGCATGATGTTTGAGAAACACTCTGTGGAGACACATGGAACAGAAGTGAGTTATTAAAGCTTTTTTTTTCTTTTTTCCCCTTTTTATTTATATTTTTCCCTTTTTTCCATATCCTTTTTTCCCTTTTCTTTTTTGTTCTTGTTTTATCATAATTTTTTCCCTTATTTTATTTATTTTTACTTGTTTTAATTTTTTATAATTTTTTTCCTCTTTTTTTAAATTATTTTTATTATTGCTATTAACATTATTTTTCCTCCCTTACTCTGATCCCCCACCTAGGTGTGCATAGAGTGTGTATTGCATTAAAAGTGCAGGGCAGGTGAGGCAGGGGCACACTGCTATGGAATTCTATGGCACTGTCCTGCAAAAGAACAATTCAAGCTTTTTGAAATGTCAAAGTCTCGTCTCTCTCTGCACCGCAGGGAGCCTCAGCATCACTCTGTCCCCTACCACTACTACGAGCCACATGGCCCGGACGAATGCGCCATGTATATATCCCATGAGCGCGGGCGGCGAGGCAGCCACCACCGCTTCATCACGGAGAAGCGGGTCTTCGCCAAGTGGGCACGGACGTTTGACATCCATTTCTACCAGCCGGACTGGAGCCCCCCGCCTCTCCCAGCCAACCGGACACTGGAGGGAACGGTGACCGCGGCACCGCCATTACCACGGANCCCCGCCTCTCCCAGCCAACCGGACACTGGAGGGAACGGTGACCGCGGCACCGCCATTACCACGGAAAACATGAATGGAGTTAACATGCTGTAGAGATCCATCAAAGAAGGAATGAAGGCGGAGAATGGAAGGACCATGTGGGTTTATTTGTGTAGGGATCAGCAACAGATCAAGGATAAAAAAATTAATTCAATGAAGTTTGTTCTTGTGTTCCTGTTGCTCTTTGCTAAAACTCTCTCCAGATCCAGCGTGTTGTTGTTTACGGATGTGGAATCATTTCCATGTTGTACTTCACTTTGGATCGTTGGGAAATCTCATAAAATCAAGATGTACTAGGAGGAAACATAATCACACACTTTCGTCTCTGTGCATGCAGTTTTTGTTTTTTTTTTGTTTTGTTTTTTTTTTTACTGCGGTCCAACCCAGTTTTTGTGCGTTTGAGTGCACATGTATGTGAGTGTGTGTTATGTTTGCCAGAGGGATCACACAGCGTACAAAGATGGATTTGAACTTACAGCAAAACCAGCGTTTAATGCAGAGGTTTTTAGTCAAGTATTGTACAAACTGGAGTTGTTTTATTTTAGTTTTGTGTTACGTTCTTTACGTTCTGCCATTACTCCACTACGTTTCAGAGGAAAATACTGTGGTTGTTACTCCACTACATGTATCTGATGACTGTAGTTACTTTGCAGATTAGGACTTTAAATTCAAAGTGAGATAAATAAAAACATTGTATTAAAGGTTAGAAAGGAGAAGAGGCCAGAGAATTTATTGTAGTGTTGACCGAAAAGCATGAAAATCTTCAAAACTAGAGGTACACAGTATCTCTTTGTGAAAAAGTTTGTATCCCCAATTTTGGGTATTTCTATTAGCTCATTCTTGAAATTTTTCATTATTGTACTCCAAACCTTTCAAAATTAGAGATACAGAGTTCTTCACACTGTTGGAAGAACCACCTCTTTTTTTTTTCCAACTTTAGGCACTTCCATTGTTGATTTTCATTGTTGATGCATTAACAGTTAACATATGGAATTCTGGGCACGGCTGTGGAAATGAAGACGAAGGAGGGAACGTCTTGGGATCTCCCAGGCAGAGGTGGAGGATGTGGCTAGGGAGAGGAATACCCAGATTATTTAGCTTAGCATTCTGCCTCCATGACCTCTGTGAACCCATGCTTAGCCCATCCTCTCCCGGGAGGATTCCTTTCAACGGAAACAACACCCAAGCCTTGTAGCGAGCACACGCTAGGCTGGGTTGGTACGGCTCCACACGGCTCGGGTCAGATTCAGCAGCTTTAAGAGTGGGAAAATGCCATTTTTCATTGTGTACGGAGCATTCCAAATCTTGTTGAATTTGGTCTTCTGAGCAAATGGCAATGAGTGCCTGGACGTCTTCAGCTGTCCAGGTCTGAGACCATCGGTGCATGTAGTTCATAGTAAAATGTAATGTCAGATTAACTCTAAATGCTGTGATAAAATTCTCTGGTTCTTTAAACATGGTGCCTCTATGTTTAATCCTCTTGTCACGTGTTATGACAAAATGTTTGAGCCAATCACTACGTCACCATGGCCATGCTGAGGGTGGACATCAGTATACTTTCGCCCCGCTTCAAAGAAGGGCTAGAAAATGAATGGCTTGGCTCGTTTAAGCTCAGCTCGGGTTGGCAGGAAGCCCTTTGCATGGTTCGGCACGATTCAGCCCCGTAGTGGAAAAGAGCTCTAACAGTACAAACAACATTTATTTCCAGACTCAGTACACACTGAATGCTAAAAATGTCATCCAAGTCATAATCTGAGTGGGTTTATTTTAGAATAAAATTAGTTATCTCTGTTCCGACTACCTTTGCAGGTTTTTAAGGTTTAGGTCAAGCTGGGTTTTTTTAAGCTTAAATGTCATACCAAAAAAAAAGCTGTATTATCACTTCTGCGATCTTCATATGTACGCCTTTGCAGATCCTGTGTATTATAAGCCTACATTGCTGTATGCATCACAAGGCTTTGTCTGCTCCTGTCACTAGTTAATAGCACGATTTATACAGTTACAAGCTGGATTTCCATGTAAATACACAGTCGTGTCATGCAAGTGGGAGATTAAGATCGAGAGCAGGGATGCAGCGGCATCTATAACGCTGTATTAATCCTCCGCCGCTTCTGTGAGCACACATAGCCTGGCAGGAGAATGATGGAGAATCTTCCCTCTCGATTGTTTTATTGTATGCACTCTCATTTGCCAGAGTATGCTACATGTAGACGAGCCGCCTTCTTCTCTTCTTCAAGATGAATCAGGAGGAGGAGCTGAGGCGTGTTGTTATCTTGATGATATGTCCAAATGCTAAGTCCCTATTGATTTTAGCCTCATCTCTGTAATGTGAGTGATGACAGTGGAGATGCTTTGGGTCAGATACATCGGCACTGACACCACGAGAATGTGTTTCGCATCACGATTCCAAAGCGAAAAGGAGCACGAGATGCTTCTCATACATCACCGCCAGATGTGGAAGTGGTTTTACTGTATGCGGCCTGTTTGGATTGTTTTGTTCTCTAGCAAAGACAAAGATGTATTTGTTTTCCAGAGACATAACTATTTCCATTTTGTGCTACTTTCTACTTCTGCTCCATTACATTTCAGAGAGAAATACTGTACTTTTTACTCCACTACATGTATCTGATAGTTGTAACTAGTTACTTTACAGATTACAACAAGATTTTACATTCGTTAGATAAACGCATTAATATTGCTGCTGTTGGGTAAAACTGTATCTTAGTCTTGTTTTAGCTTGATGACAGTGTTAGAAAGGAAAAGTGATCAGAGAATTTTTTTTTTTTTTCCAGAAAAGGGCATTTGGGTGCAAGCCATCACATCTATAATTTTGGTATTTTGCTATTTTATCCCAGAAGTTTCATTATTTCATTAAAAACTCTCCGACCTCTCCAATAACCTGGTACACAGAAAAACCTTGTATCTCCAAATTGAGGGTTTTTTATTATTAGTTCATTAACATGTAACAATGGTTCTGCACTGATTTGTTCAACACTATGAGTACTTTTACTTTTGACACCTGGATATATTTATTGCTAAAACTTATTTACTTTTAGTCAAGTAAAATTTTGAATGCAGGTCTTTTAATTTTAATGGAATATTTTTCCATTGTGATAACTGTACTTTTATTTAGGTAAAGGATTTGTATACTTCCGTCGCTGCTGTGTGTAGTTATATGTATTAACAAAATGATCAAGCTCTTAAACACCTGATGTTTCTGTACAGAGTCGTTATGTATTGCTAGTTTTCATTTTTGCTCACCACCACAGAAACATCTAGTTAAAATGTTTTTGTCATAGGTAGATTGGCATAATTTTAAAATGAGGCGGTGAAAATGATGAAAATATCACTGAAATGACTTCTGTATTTGAATGAAGCTTGCAAGTCTGATAGAAGACAGGAAGTCCGTGACTCACCTTCATCCTGGACTGATGACAGTGATTTCAGTGTCCGTCTTCCTGTCTGGTTGTGTGTCAGGCTTGGTCACGTTGAAGCAGTAATGAAATCCAGACAGGCTATAAGGCCTTCTCATTACTCCCACAGCTAAAAATAAACCATGAGCGTGGTCACAGCTGATTGACTCTTGGAGTATTCTTTCTGTTTGAAAATTAGTGCTGAGGCACATAGATCAAGGTAACACTTTGTGGTGATGCAGGGAAATTAAATATTCAACAGGGCGATGCCAAGAACCATGAAGACATCAATCATGAAGGGGTCGAGCGAGCCTTTGCTGGATCAATAAAGCGTATTACACATGCATTAAAGATTAATGATTTCTAATTATACACCTTAATATCAAATACTATGAACCAGGCCGGGCAACAGCTCAAAGCTATTGTTTATCCTTTTCCTACAGAGTCAAATTGAAGTAATATCCAATTATCACAAAAATATTCTGATATTAATTAATGATAAGAACTAAATTGGTAACTAACTGATGATAATTACTTTCATGAGGTTATGCACAACACACATTACTGCATTTTATTACTCATCTTTGGAACCAAGGTTGACTGATCTATTCATATCAAAACTATACTCATGCTTTAATTTTTATCATATTAATTCTTTAATTTGAATAAATATTCTACCTTTGTTTTCTTGCTCAGACTGGCAGCTGAAGGTTGACAAAGGAAGAACAGCTCAAATTCTCAGAAACTATTGCAGGGACCATACTCAGGCCAAACTGTCTGAAAGAACGAGGAAAGCGGTCCTGCTGCAGCTGACTGTTCCATGATAAAACCGGATAGAGAGGAAACATGAGGGCTGGAGGCGAGGTCGGAGGCTTGACGTGAGCCTGCAGAAGGCTGCAGATCACAGGAAGACAATCAAGAACATCAGAGAGACCACAGAAAAGGTTTCAAGATGGCTATGGATTGAGGGGGGGGATCTGTGAGCTACACAAGCTTCTTGGACACAAGCTAGGGGCTGATCAAATCTGGCCGGGTCACCTGGGCAAAGGTGTACACTACAGGCCAGAAGTTTGAGGCCACCCCCAGATTAAAAAAAAAAAAAAAAAAAAANAAAAAAAAAAAACGCATAAAATAAATGAAACTAATGAGTTTTCAAGAAGAATTAGTCACATCAAAGCACTCTGAAGTCATTTCAGGCTCAGGTTTTGGTTTCGTCAAAGTAACCACCTCTGGCCAAGTCAGAATTCTCAAAACCTTTTGCTTCTATTTTGAATGGAAGTAATTTTGGCATAATTTTGCTGAATATTTTGGATCGTTGTCCTGTTGAAGAATGAAATTTTGACTAATAATTTGTAAACCAGATGGAACTGTGTGTCTTTGAAGGATGGAATGGTGATTCTCTTTCTTCATAATTTCTTTAACTTGGACCAAGTCTGCAGGTCTCTCCCCCAAAACCCCCNTCCAAAATGATGTGGGAGAAGGCAGACAGCAGCTATTGAATAGAATGTTAAAACACATCAGCAGAGATTTGAAACACAACAGGAGTGCTGAACTAATACAGACTGATGCCTTCATTAAAAATCATTTCTGTAGCCATAGTAGCTACATAATGTGCTATNTAATACAGACTGATGCCTTCATTAAAAATCATTTCTGTAGCCATAGTAGCTACATAATGTGCTATTGTTGATAAATTCTTCTTGAAAACTAAATAGTTACATTTATTTTATATATTTTTGTCATTTCCTGTGCAATAAATCGTAAAACAAACAGTGTTGATGTCAAACTTCTGGCCTGTACGTACAACGTTTAAAGACCCAAAACAACCACTGACTGTTGTTGAAGTTGTGCAGATTTTTAAAGCTTGAGATTAGACTTTCTAAGAATGTACTGGAGCTTAATGTGAAGCAGACACTGGTAAAAATCTAATAACACTTGTCTTAAATTCCAGCGAAGGGAAAAATCACAACTCTCCAGTCTATTTAACATCACAAATCATGTTTGTCACATAATGTTGATTAATGCTCAACTGAAAATATCACTCAGGCCCAACTTTGCAGAAATCAAAGTGCTTCAAACAAATAAAAATCAGGACACTGCACAGAAAGCTACTTAAATTTACTGCTGAGTTTCTAAATAACAATCAGAGTCAACTTCCTCTTTTATTATTTCACCGACTAAAAGTAAACAAAGAAAGCCTCATTTAAATCTGAAAACAAGTCGGCTCCACTGAGCGTGATTTCCGCCATGGCTATTGTTGCCAGCGTGAATGAGAATCTGCGACTGCTAAACTTATTATTATCATTATGAAGAATGATTGACATTAGAGGCTTACTGACAAGTGCGCACTGAAATTGTTTCCATGGAAATTGGACAACCTGTCACACACACACACAGCCTCCAAACAGAACGTTTGTGCTCAGCTTTTGTTTGTGTGTATGTCATTAAATTTAGCCTGCCACAAGGGGCTAATGTCTGTCTGCACTGTTCCACTTTTAAAAACAAGCGTGTGCACTAGTGACCTTAATTGTTCTTTGAAAAAAATGGGACTTATTCAGAGGTATTCCTGCCTGAAATCTCTCTGCCCCTTTGAAGGTGGCTGCTTTAATACTGTCCTGTCACTGGTGTCTCTCCACCAAGTCAGGTGTGGAAGGAGACTGATGCTGGTCTTTATTAGCACAGGGAAACCATAGTGACAGAGAGAGACAGACAGACAGGAAGCAGAGTGAAAGGCTGTAAATTCAATTCCATCTGTGAGCGCTGAAGTAGGAACGAGTCGCTCAGAGGAGACGGAGCCAATTGTAAAGTGGGTTTTAGAACAAACAAATCCATCTGAGATAGGATGGCTTTAATTTTCATTGCATCTGCCGCCAGCTCACTATAACATAACACCGTATATGATGCCAGGATCCGGATTCTGCTGCTTTTAAAACACAAGACGAGAACAGAGAGACTGCTGCGTTTAAAAAAGATCGGCGGATTGTTTGAAATGTTTCCAGTAGGAAAACAATGGAGCAGGTGTGTCAGTCAACTCAGGCAGCGTGATGTTTTCAAGGATGCCTTTGTGCAACAAAATAAAGCTCTCGCTATCAGCTTTGGCAGGCGTGCCTTTAAAGGACCATACCGGCCATTTTGCATGTTTGAGCCTAATATATTCAATATTCATACACGTAACGTTACTGACAATCATTTCCCAAAGCATACTACTGGAACGGTGAATTAAAAATGTTTTTCCTACCTTCCAGACCACCATTGGTTTTAGTTCATTCTAGTACGCTATTAAAATTAATTTGTTGATACTTTAAACGTTCTGGCGATAGGTAATCCATTATTGCCAATAAAACGTGTATTCAGGATTTTTTTTAAAGTTACATATTTTTAGTATTAAAGTGCAATAAAAAGCGTGGAGTGAATGTATGTCTGCACCCGGGGAATATAGTCCCAACAGAAGGCCTGCTTTTATGGAAAAATCTAAACAACCATGACTTCATAAGGCTGCATAACTATTAGTAGGCAAAACATCAATTTTTAAGGTGGATGTATCGCTTAGATATTTGATTTTGAAAGATTTAGAGATTTTGCAAAATATCAGGAAAGCCGAAATACGGTTTTATCCTTTGGGAAATAACATGTATGAAAATTGAATATATTAGGCTCAAAAATGCAAAATAGCCAGTATGGTCCTTTAATGTTTTCTAAATGTAAAAGGCAGATATAACATCTTTAAAATACATTACAGAGAAAACAAGTAAGCCCAATTAATTTTTTTTTAATGAAAATTAAAAAAAAACAAAACATGCAAGTTAAAAATACAAACATATTTGTTCAATCAATTCTTTCATCTTTAATCAGGGCATCAGTCCTGCCATTTAAAAGAGGAGATAAAGCATGTTGGCTCTCTGCCAAAGAGAGCAGGAGGGAAAAGATTACAGGAAATAAGAAAGGGGAAGAAATAAGTGTTGCATAAATAATGTATAAGCGAGGGTTCATGGTGGCTGACACAGCAGCAGCAGCAGCTACTTTCCAATACATATGGTCCCATTTCCAATTTCATCCATTTTCTGACTTAGCCACAAGGGAGAGTGGCAGTGGGTACCCGGTGGGTGGAACCTCATGCCAAGCAGCAAAGATAAACTATCACAGGTTCAATCCAAACATTCTGACCATCAATCACTCGGCCAACAATGCGACTAACGCAGAATGGAAACTAATGTACACTGCAGAAACAGGAATTCAGGAGATTCTCTATTAGTTGTTAGGATTTTTAATAGCTTAATTCAATTTAATAGCTTAAGTCTGACATGTTAAAGGACCATACTGGCCATTTTGCGTGTTTGAGCCTAATATATTCAATTTTCATACATGAAACGTTACTGACAATCATTTCCCAAAGCATACTACTGGAACGGTGAATTAAAAATGTTTTTCCTACCTTCCAGACCGCCAATGGTTTCAGTTCATTCTGGTACGCTATTAAAATCAACTTGTTGATACTTGAAACGTTCTTGGGATAGGTAATCCATCATCGAGAACAAGATGTGCATTCATGTTTTTTTTTTTTATTTATAAGTTATGGAATTTTAGCGTTTAAGTGCAATTAAAAGCACAGAGTGAATGTACGTCTCCACCGGGGAATATAGTCCCAAAAGAAGACCTGCGTTTATCGAAAAATTTAAACACCGTGACTTCATAAGGCTGCATAACTATTAGCAGGCGAAACATCGATTTTTAAGCTGGGTGCATCACTTGAATATTTGATTTTGAAAGATTAAGAGATTTTGCAAAATATCAGGAAAGCTGAAATACAGTTTTATCCTTTGGGAAATGATTGTCAGTAATGTAACATGCATGAAAATGGAGTATATTAGGCTCAAATATGCAAAATGTCCAGTATGGTCCTTTAATATCTCAACTCTCTTGGAAAAAGGTAAAACAAAATGGATTTACTTTTTTCAAGTATCAGACTAAATAGTAAGAATTGTAAGTCTATTATTGAGTCTTAAAAGAAGTTTAAAAAAAAAATCCCCAGTGTCTTGAGCTGTTTTCAACCTGTTTTGATCCAAACTAACTTATTATAGTTTTCTAAAAATTAGTGTCTTAAATCAAGATGGAATATGACAGATCCCTCTTTAATTAAGAAAAAATAGATTTGATTCTAGAAAATTCTTCCACTGTTATATATTCTGGTTTTGTTTACTTAACTCGCTCTAAACAACAAACGGTGTAGCCTGAGTTGTTTACAGGTTTGGCAGAAATGGTAAGAAAAAAAATTTGTAACCCTGTTTTCAGATATGAACTCCTAAAATGAGCTGGAAAAGACAATTCAGTTTTGCTTTAATTTGAATTTCTAAAGATTCATTGCGAAGCAGGGTTGTCAGATGGTATTCTGTTCTTGTGGCTACTTTTTCAAAATTTTCCCATTGCCAGATTTTCTTCACTTGACAGCAGAAAAACAGAATATTTTTTCTCCTTTCTCTCAGGAGGTATATGCACTGCAAAGAAAGAGAAAAGACAAAGGGAAAAACACTTTCCAGTGCCGTGGAGATTCATTGGGGATGGAGAGCAGCTTACTGGGTTATCACTCACTTATCACTGCTACAGCGCCAGACGCAGAATGGCCGTGAAAATAGCTGTCCATCACCCAGAATACAATCAGTGGAGAGCGCGGCGGGGGAGCTAATGGATGTTTCCACAGGGAGGGCAATTTGGTGAATGGAAAAGTGGATGGGTCCATCATGAGAGATGGGATTATGTGTGATTGTTATCCCTCACAAGCATTCTGAGACAGTCAAGGGCTGTAATGTATATGGACAGGGGAGACATTAAATAGTAATCTCTTCACATTCCACTCGCAGCCAATCAGACGTCCCTCTTCCCATGTTTCCTTTCTAAGCGAGAAGACAGTGAGTAGGACTTAAAAAGGTTACTGCTGAAATATGCAGAGCGGCGTGCTCAAATTTAATTAAATTCTGATCTGTAGACTCAATTCAGTGCATTTTTAGGAAAAAAAAATCTACATATTTGTGGAATAGACAAAACAGGAAATTTTACACAATAAAATAGAGTCCCTGACAGAAGAGCAAATAAATGGTCGTTGTAATAATGGCTGTATCACAACAGTTTACAGAGTCAGATCTTTGCAAATCTGATGTATGAGTTCAAGTACTCCACTCTAAATCTATACAAAAAAAATCATCACAAGTGAAATAAATACACAAATCGTCATAATTAGTCACTAGAGAGAAAACAGTCCAAGAAGAAAAGGTACCAGAAGCATTCTATCGTATCTGTCGTGCTGTTCATCTCCTTATCAGTTTCCATCCATCCATTCATTCATTTTCTATACCCGTTTATCCCATTAAGGGTCACGGGGGGACTGAAGCCTATCTCAGCAGTCATTAGGTGAGACGTGGGGTTCACCCTGGACAAATCGCCAGTCTATCGCACGGCTGACACATAGAGACAGACAAACTCATTCACACCTACGGTCAACTTAGAGTTCCCAATTCACCTGACCTGCATGTCATTGGAGGTGGGAGGAAGCCGGAGCGCCCAGAGGGAACCCACGCAGACACAGGGAGAACATAAAACTCCACTCAGAAAGGACCCAGTCGGACTTGAACCTGGCACCTTCTCGCTGTGAGGCAACCATGCTAACCACTGAGCCACTGTGCTGCCCCTTACCAGTTTCCATTTTCAGGAAAAAATAAAACAAAGTTGTGTGTGATGCCAGTACTGGCTGGAAGTGACACAGACATATCTTCGCTCAGATATTCCTTTGGTAAATGCTCCTTTGGCGGCGGCAGCAGCAGCAAGTCCATCAGATGTCTAGTGGTGTTGATGCTGAAGCCTCAGATGTCAAATCCCATGGAAAGGGGAAAAAAAAAAAAAACACAGCAACTTCCCCAAATTTACAGCAACAGTTTATATAAACTCTAATTATTAAAAACAAGCTTAATGCATTTGCATTTCAATGTAAAGTCTCGCTCAAAAGCTTCATCCTGGCTGAATGAAAATATGGAACATTTACTGAAATTAAGCTTTTTGTAAAGAAATCTCATCTTATTATTATTTTTTTTTTTAAAGATCCAGGACTTCTTCCCTGCAAAATCACTTTCAACCAAAAAGCTCATTTGAGGCTTCAGCAGGCTGGGTTTGTTGAATCAACTCATCAGTTTCTAAAGACATTCATGTAGATGAATTAGCACCAAATACCCTTTATGTTTGTGGCTATGTGCGGCTTTGTTGGTGGAACATACACACCGTTACACGTAAACAGAAACTTCGCTGTATAGCCGTCCACAAAGTTAGCTGTCTGAAAGTTTGTGCGATTAAATGTTGGAACAGAAACTGTGGGTTTCGGCCTTGGTTTCCACTAACCAACATTTCTTCCAATCCTAACCTCTCCTTTCAGCCTATTTTTTTTTTTTTTTTANTTTTTTTTTTTTCTGCCAAGCGCCCCATCCCGAAAAAGCCATTTGGTGCGCTGTCACTCATTTCTCCTCGTGGCCTTAGAAGATGTGTTTGAGGTGCTTGATACCGTACGTCTTGAAGAAAACCAGGAGGATGAGGGTCCACAGTCCCAGGATGAAGCCGTCAGGAGGATGCCAGTCTTTCTGTTTGGGTTTCTGATGGGGGAGGAGTGGAGAAGAGACAGAGGGAGAGATTGCAGGTTGGTTATTGTGTGTATGTGTGTGTGTGTGTGTGTGTGTGTGTGTGTGTGTGTGTATTTATCCCGTTGAGGCCACAGTTGATTGTTCTGTCATTCACAGGAATTGGCAGGCACAGAATTTCACACACACACGCTATCTCCCCATTGTGCACACAGACGCAGACACACTTATTTACACTATGTAACAAGCACACGCACACACACAAGTACACAAATTGGGTGGTAAGGCTCATCAGTACACCTCCGTTGTCTTGTGTTTGTCCCATTCACTGCCACATCATCACTTTGTGTATGATTATACTTTTAAATCTCGCCCGTATTAAACATGCATCTCACAAGGAGCACATTTATATGCTAATGCAGCAGCAATATTCCGTGGCGAGATGAGATTTAACCTCCAAAAAAACCCTCCCTAACTCCTCCGCTGGCGACAAAGCTATAGATAGGCTGTGAGGACACACTTAAGAGATTTCTGTTATCCCTCGCTATACAAGCGGCTATTATCCAGTAAGGAAATCACAAGTCAGGAAAGGCCTTTTTCCCCCTTAGCAAAAGCCTCGAGACTTGGCAAAGGGGACGAACACACAGCATGCCGAGTCCGCCAGAGTACACACACGAGGAGAGACATACAGTACAGTAAAGCTGCATAAATACGTAAGAGATCCATCTCCGTCTCTCTGCAGTTTGCCCGAGTACTACTACAGGACCAAATGTACTTACTCCCTCTGAAGTACATCCATATTGACTTTACACACACACACACACACACACACACACTCGCAGAAGGAGTGAGATCCAGGCTGACAGCAGACTGACAGGCTCTGGAGGATTAACTGTTGGAGTGAAAGCCCAAAAAACACACAAACGCAGAGTCGTGGTCTGACTGCAGCCAACAGACATGGACAGTAGCATATTTTACAGCCTGAAACTTCCCCAAATCCCCAATTTTCTTTAGTACAAGCAGCTAATTTGCATGAACCAGGTTTTGCTCCTTCTGAATAAAATCAAT
The DNA here is from genome assembly GCA_014773175.1 of Lucifuga dentata. NCBI lineage: Eukaryota > Metazoa > Chordata > Actinopteri > Ophidiiformes > Bythitidae > Lucifuga > Lucifuga dentata. The sequence continues at coordinate 31,475 of VXCM01002623.1, forward strand.
CAGATTCTAAATACTAGTGCTGAGCGATGTTAATATTTTTAGATTTTGACTTCTCAAAAGGATTGCAACGTACGACATAATCACCCCTCATTGGCGATAAAGAATTAATTCGTAAGTCATAAAAAACAGTTTTCTATTAACATTTTTGGTGCGTTTGTCGTCAAATATGTAATTTCTACAAAATGTTTAATGATAGAATTTTGCAGAGCTTTATGTGGAGCAGACACTGACCAATCACAATCCTTTTTCAGCAGTCTAACACAGATTATTTAACCAAAACTGTGCACAGCCCGAGAGAATACCCACAAAAATAACCCCTAAAAACACAGAAAAAATAAAGTACCCAAGTTCCTTTAACGTGTTACTCGCAGTGCTAACGGAGTACTACTTCATCTATCCTGATAGCTGGTAACATGGCAGCGTTAGAAGAGTCTGTTTTCACTGTAAATGTGGACATAAACTGATCTGTGCACTTCATCATCTTCATATCTTCATCTACTATGTTGCTGAATTCCCTTTTGGAGACAAAAAGGACTTGGCTGCTGAATTTGCATGAGTACAGTGGAATATATTATTCATGCATATACAAATGAGAGGTAGGGGTAGTGCATCTGTGTGTTTTGTGGGTATGTGTGTGAGTGAAGTGTTGGGAAATTGCCACCCACCAAGCACCGAACACCACTAAAATTTGTCTTTGGCGGATAAATCGGCCGTAAAACCAGCTGAAAACTTTACGAGATCGTAACATTTGAACACTTCAGTTATTCTCTGTTTTACCCCACCTCTCAAATTTTGTCCCTGCTGACTGTTGTGCTGAAATCGAAGCAAAACAACCGTTCTGTATTAAACAAACTGAAATCCACCTGAAAACCAGAGCAGCAATGACTCTGATTCAAACTGTCCTCTGCTAAACAGAGGAAGCAAGTCTTAGAATACCACAATGTACCCATTTCTGGTAATGGACTAGTATAGAATTCCATAGGCAATGACATGTTCTGTGAAAAATGCTTCTTAATGCTTGCTGGTTAAAATTATTATGACCAGGTAATTTCATATTTTCTTAGCCCGTTTTGAACGGTGTGTGCTTCTGTGCAGGGCTCTGCTGTCTCACGGCTGCCATTTCAATCCAAACTCCAGTTCACGTGAGGACACTGACAATTTCTAATGTGGAAAGACTGAGGACAGCAGTAAAATTGGATTACATCTGCCTCCAAATTTATTTAACAGCTCAATCAAGTCAAATCAATAGAGCTACATTGCCAGACGGAATGCTAAAGCGGAGACAGGGAGGCGTTTTTTAAGCCGCATCGCTCTAAGCACCAAGTTTGGCATGGTGGCAGGCAGAGCTGAAGGTCCAATGAAACAGATTGTAAAGCCAGGTAAATAAAACACATAAAGGCAAGCACACACACAAAAATATTCCTCTATGAAATTTAAAAAAGGAGAAAAATGCAAGCAGAATAGCTACTATGCTCCATGTGCTTTAGCCATTTTTTTCCTCCATACTACAAGTTCTACAATTTTGTTTTTTATTTTATAGAGGCAGATTTTTTCCATGGTTTCTGCTTCTGTATAGCATCAACTGTGTCACACAATATGAGCTACGATGTGAACGTGGCCTTCGTGCCGCAGCAGCTGGCAGGAGGACGACAACAAGCGAAGGTTAAAGACCTCGATGAAGGAGCAAAAAAAAAAAAACNCGTGACTGTGCTGTGTGTGTGTGTGTGTGTGTGAGTGTGTGTATGTGTGTGCCCCTGGGTAAGGAGGAGCAGAGGGAGATGGATCGACTGTGACAGGAAGCCACGTCAGCAAACCGAACAGAGAGAGCAGAGCATATGCTAGGAAGGAGAGATGGAGAGAGATAAGAGACGGTGGCAACATGAGAAAGTACATGCATGACTGGAAGAAAAGGAAATGAGTCGTGACAGAAAGAGAGAAAATGCAGGGCTGGCAAATAAAAAAAAGGGAATTTTTAGAAAGTCTCATTTTAAGATTATTCTTATTTTCCCTTATGTAAAGAAAATAAGCTTTTCAAACATCATATGCACAAGATTATTAGACTCTTCTAGCAAATTCTTCTACACGTAATTGTCCAGTAATCAGTTTTTAAATTAGATCTTCGCTTACTCTGTAAACAACAAATGCTTTACAGATATGGCAAGATTTCACAGGAAAGATTTTGTAGCCTTGTATTAAGACAATAATTCCTAAAATTAGATCAATTCAAACACAAGCCAGTTTCAAACCTTTAAATTTTTAAAGTGATGTTGCTTATATGAAGCTAAACAGCTTTATGTCGAGTTTTATGACAAAGTTTTGTTGTGGTTAAATTTTATATAGATTTTGGATCCACACTAGGAAATTTATTTTGATTACAGAAGAATCCTTGTTTCTAAGAGATTATTTTTGAAGTGTACAAATTTTTCCTTGGTTGAATTTAATGAAATATGTTGTCTTGGGATGTCAAATTTGAAAGACTTGGGTCAGTTGTGAAAATTATTATATGGGACTTATCCAGAAAATTTGTAATTTGGGTTTGTCATCAAATGCAGAAACAGCAAAGCCTGAAATCTGACACCTGATTGGCTGAACCAAAGCTTATCAACAGATTTGTGGTGAGATTTTAAAGAATACTTTCAAATACTTTCACAAATGGCTGCAAAACCTCATTTTCTATAAAGAACAAGAAAGAAATGAAAAAGAAACTCATTATTTTTCAGGCAGACAAATAGATTTGAAGAAAAGGAGGCAGTGACATGTAAGAGATGACCGTGAAAACATAAACAAGCAGAAAAACTTTTCTCTCATTAGCTATCAAACATGAATGAGTTTTTGATTTGTCCAAAAAGCATAGCAAAAAAAAAAGAAAAAGACATTTTCTGAGGAGCAGAAACACACATGAGGGATGTTTAGGTAAATGAGTTACACAAATGAGGAAATTAAAGAAACATTAGGGAGAAAGATGGTGCGTTCGCAACCCATCACCGAGGATGGAAACTCGTACTCGAGTCTGCCTCCACTGCATGCGCTGTGTTTTGCTTAATCAATTCACAAATAAAATCAATTAACAGCTACCCATCTGATTGATTGGAGCTAATTAACGTGGCCATGCTGGATGCTAATGGTCATGGAGGGAGGTCTGAAACGCTCTGCCAAACACGAGAGTGCCAAGGTCAAAACTGCAGCTATGACAGCAGAGCAGCCATTATGCAGAACCAGGACAGAACGCAGTACAGCCTTGACATTTAAAACCGTGGAAAGTGCTGGACAGTGAACGCAGCAGGTGCATTATTCTGTTTTAAAGCATAATTTCTGTCTTAGAGGACATTATTAGTTATTACTGATCACAAGCAAGCAGCAAAGTTAATGACTCTGGCCTATGATTAGGAATGAGGTCATTACTATGAACACTTCTGACATTACAAAGAGCCATATCCTTTAATGTTAATATTTAAAATATCAGCTATTGGGATGATAGCAGTCACTGCGTATTTTCTCAGATCTGATCCTGAAAACCCAAAGATACATTCTGAATTAAAAGGAGCTGTCCTATTTAAATATGCTCTATAAAACCTTTAAGCCTTCCTCATTAACACTGATACAATTCAAATACTTGTTTTTTTTTTTGTCATTTACTGTCAAATAATCACCAGCATCAGCCATCATAATGTCATTATTAACTCCGAGAAGAGACGTTTTGGTTGAATGCAGTTTACGAAAACCTGACTGGAATTTATCGAAAATGTTATGTGTCCAAGAAAGATGTAAGCTGCATAGCAACAACTTTCTCCAGAATCTTAGACAAGAAGGGCAACTTAGAAATAGGCCTATGGTTTTCTGGTAACGAAGGATCAAGGTTTTTTTTTTTTTTTTAACAGCGCTTCGACAATGGCATGCTTAAAATAGTTCAGAAAACATCCAGTTTAAAGTGAAACATTTATCAGAATTACTACAGAAGAACCAACAGAATTAAAAACTTTATAAAAAAAAAAACAAAAAACAGAGAAGTGNAATTACTACAGAAGAACCAACAGAATTAAAAACTTTATAAAAAAAAAAACAAAAAACAGAGAAGTGGGTAAAATATCTAAAGGACTTGGACTCAAGATTAAGCGAGACTGAATATTCCATTATAGGAAAAGCTGGAAACTAGAGGGGATTCAGAGTGCCTTCTGCTGCCAAGGCTTAATAATAATAATAGGCCTAATAATAATAATAAGTCAGACTTTTACTATCATTACATTAAAATCAGATGTGCAAAAACCATTTATCATGCTAATTCACTGTACAGTGGTATTGTAATCTTCATCTCCTTCAGGATCTCTAACATTTAAAATATGTCAAAACTGATTCATAATGTTGAATCATCTTAGCTACACATTGGAGGTACTTGCATGTTTCTAGTCTTATTTGTTATAATGTGAGATGCCATAGATGTGGCTCTTGTTTGAGTATATATTTCTATCTGCTAAAGCTGGATCAACATTCTCGATGTGGGCAAAATTGCACCTGCTGATAGTCCATCATACATGTCAGTTTTTTTTTTTTTAAGGCAAAAATGTCAAAAAAAAAAAAGCCCTCTTGCAATTCTCAAAGGAAATGGTTAAAAAAAAAAAAATCCAGTATCCAGATCCCGATCTGTCTGAAAATCTAACAAACTGAAATCCCACCAATCTACAAAATTCAATCAAAAGCCATCTGTTACTCTTTGAGATGATTTGCTAACAGACAAACTAGTTCAGATGAAAACATTAACTCTTCAGCAGAGATAAAAAGTTGAATTTTCAGGATATTAAGTTAAATCGTAGCACACATCGCCTTAATAGGCTGGACATTCTAAATATAATAGAATAGAACAAGTGCTCTAGTTCAAAGTGTGGGAGTAGACATGCTGGAAAATAATAGAAGAAACAATGTTCAGCACTGAAGGGAGAACATTAATTATGAGGAGCTTTCCTTGCCACAGTGCAGTTAATAAATACAGGAGAGTACTGTTTCTCTTTAGTTTCACAGATATCATTTATGTACAAAAATGATTTTCCTGTGTTGTGATATATCAGCATTTTGAGGAAAAATACTGATAGCGTTGTATTGTGAGTTACCTTGTAATTCCCAAAGCCTTTTCTGATATTTGCTATTTAGCTGAATTAGTAACCGGATGCATGGAACATTGCTCTTTGCTAATAAAAGAAGAGATTAAAAAATGACAAGAGATTAATTAAACTTTGAGGTTTGAAACATGGGTATTTTTTTATGACTTGCAGATGGATCCACATCCTTATCTGTGATCTGCACAATCCAAAAGTGTGAGTGAGGAAAGAGGATTTAGTGAGAGGCGGAGGGGAGGAGGGAGGCAATGCATTAATTTTCACTGTTTCCACTTTCAATTCTCTGGAGCCATATGGTGTAGCGCCAAGCTGGCAAAAGAACAAATAATAATTTGACGCTAGAGACCAGGACTCACAGCAGTGAGGAAAAATGAAATAACATAGAATACACAAGAGAAAAAGTGACTCTTCTGGTCATTTCCAGAACTGAGTATATTGTGAAAAGGCATTGACAATGTGATGAGACATGATAGGGTGGAAGAAAGAGGGGACTCACCCTATCACCACGATGAAGGCAACAGCCAACGCTGACAAGTGTATTAATCAACTCCTCACGTCCACAACAAGAGGAAGTACAGGGATGTCATGCAGATCAGCTTTATAGATATATATATATATTCACTGTCAAGAATCTGATGACTTTTCTATTACAAGCCATCGCTGGTCTGCTGGAAAATGGTTGAGGACAAACAATGGAACAGAATTTGTTTTTGATGGCTGACATGAGATACAGTCCACTTGGAAATAGGGATATCACGGTTTGAACTTTAGACGGTACGATTATAGTGAGAAATATAATCACGATTATTTATTATGTAACACGCGTACAAAAAAAAAAAAAANAAAAAAAAAAAAAACGTCAGCATGAACTTTTTCCCATCTTCCTGTTTTTTAATAATAATAATCTGCTACTAATATTTGCTAGTGGAGTGTTTTAGCTTAAAGGACTATACCACCATTTTACATGCTTGAGCCTAATATAATCAATTATCATACATGTTACATTACTGACAATCATTTCCCAAAGAATAAAACCGTATTTCAGCTTTCCTGATATTTTGCAAAATCTCTTAATCTTTCATAATCAAATATTCAAGCGATATACCCACCTTAAAAGTTGATGATCCTGCCTGCTAATAGTTATGCAGCCTTATGAAATCAAGGTCATTTAAAATTTTCGATAAAAGTAGGCCTTCTTTTGGGACTATATTCCTCGGTGGAGACATACATTCATTCCGCGCTTTTTATTGTGCTTAAATGGTGAAATTATGTAACTTCTACAAAAACCTGAATACACATTTTGTTCATGATGATGGATTACCTATCCCAAGAACGTTTCAAGTATCAATGAGTTGATTTTAATAGCGTTCCAGAATGAACTGAAACCAATGGTGGTCTGGAAGGTAGGAAAAAAAATGTTTAACTCACCGTTCCAGTAGTATGCTTTGGGAAATGATTGTCAGTAATGTTATGTGTATGAAAATTGAACATATTAGGCTCAAACATGCAAAATGTGGTATGGTCTTTTAAACCTGCTGCTAACTTTAGCTAGTGGATTGTTTTAGCTTAAAGAAAGAAAGAAAAAAGAAAGAAAGAAAGAAAGAAAGAGTTTGGCGGTGGTTTCATTATCAAGCCGTAAGATTTCTGCATTTATAAGCATGATTAATGGTAAAAANGCGGTGGTTTCATTATCAAGCCGTAAGATTTCTGCATTTATAAGCATGATTAATGGTAAAAAGGGTTAATCTCAACATTCCTACTTGGGTTGTTCAGGTGACGGCATTTGACCAAACAGTAGCAACAAAAAGAGCAGAACGGCCTGAAAACAAAGATATCTCTGAAAGCTGCACATACGCGATATGACAGTTAATCAAGAGGAGGAGGGCTGTCAATAAGTTTGATGGACGCTGGTCATTCTGCTGCTGTGCAGATGGTGAGGCAAGAGAAAGGAAGAGTTGGTCTGTCAGGACTCCCATCTTCAGCCCAGCAGGAGTACCAGACAATAATCGAAATCTCTGGCGCAGGTCACTGGGCCGACATGTGTGTTTGTACGTGCAGTTGCATTTAATAGAAGGGGGGATAGAATGAAATAATAAAAAGACACAATATAAAGATGAAAAAACGGGGGGGAAGGGGGGCGNGGGGCTAAAAGAGGAAAAACTTAGCTGAGATATCAAGACGAATAACAGACGGCGGACGTTCAAGACGTTCAACACGCTGTGTTTGTGTTTGTGTGCAAGCTTGAAAAAACGCAATTTCTTCTACATATTGAAAATTAGTCACCATTTATGGGAAACGCTTATGTGAGCAGCAGGCAGGAGATGTGAAACCAGTTTGTGTGTTTGCCAAGCACTCTGAGGCACTCTTCAACTAATTTCCCAGAGTGCCGCTGGGCGTGGAGACCCCTCCTGTTTCCCATCACAATACTTAATAAGAGCCTGACAGAGCTCGGGCCAGTGGTCAGCTTCATTTCTCTGGGCAAACTGACTGTGACACTTCTGCTCACTCCAAAGTTGGTGTCAGCCAAAATGTTAGCAGCAGTGGGACCCCAGGATTCTTCTGATCTGACCTCCAGTCTCAACACAGCTGAAACAATTTACTATCTGTCTACACAGATGACACCAGTGACATAACTACAGCAAGCGTCTCAAAACTCTGCAGTCTGTACGTTTCCTCCAAAACCAAAGAGAGAGCTGCAGCATTCTAGAAAGAATTGCTGCTAAAGGACCATACCATCCATTTTGCATGTTTGAGCATAATATATTCAATTTTCGTACATGTTACGTTACTGACAGTCATTTCCCAAAGGATAAAACTGTATTTCAGCTTTCCTTATATTCTGCAAAATCTCTTAATCTTTCAAAATCAAATATTCAAGCGATACATCCACCTTAAAAATTGATGTTTCGCCTGCTAATAGTTACACAGCCTTATGAAGTCACAGTCATTTAAATTTTTCAATAAATGCAGGTCTTCTTTTGGGACTATATTCCCCGGTGGAGATATACATTCGTGCTTTTTATTATGCTTAAATGCTAAAATTACGTAACTTCGAAAAAAAATGAATATACGTGTTATTCGGGATGATGGATTACCTATCCCAAGAATGTTGCAAGAAGTTGATTTTAATAGTGTACCGGAATGAACTGAAACCAATGGCGGTCTGGAAGGTAGGAAAAAAGTTATTTAACTCACTGTTCCAGTAGAATGCTTTGGGAAATGATTGCCAGTAATGTTATGTGTATGAAAATTTTATATATTAGGTTCAAACATGCAAAATGGGTCATATGGTCCTTTAAAGGAAAGTTTAAGGTATGAAAGCTTTATGATAAATGGTTAATTTCAGATGTAGCCTCTGATTGGTTAAGATCTTGGGGTTTTTCTGGGGCACTGTCTATGAGCAGATGGAGATGACAAAATGGCTGCTGGTATGAAGGATGTGTGTTAATGACAGTAGAGTTCAAGCTAAGCCTAAATAAAGTTCCTTAGTTTGAGGTATGAACTTTCCACATCTCAGTGCTCTTTTCTATCTCGTCTGTCAGGCACACGACGAAAAAAAAAAAAAAAAAAANAAAAAAAAAAAAAAAAAACTGAAATCTGAACCATTATCACCTCAAATGGATGACTTTTATTTGGACTTTTTAAAATTCACCCTGCTGTATGCTGCATTACCTGCTAGATGATGCAACATCAGTACCACCAAAACCTGCATATTTTTATACCAAGAAAATTCATAATAGCATAGTTTATTTTCTTTTCCATGGCAACCATCTGTGACTTCCACTACAATAGATTTGATTTACATTTTCACAACTGCATTCTTCAGTCATCACACAGTACATTATCCTCTCTCAAGCCATGTTTTAGTCTTTTACAGCTTACCTCTTAAATGAACGCCCTAATCAAAAACACATTCAAGATATCTTTTGCCTGTTATTAGGGAAGTGTTGTTCTGGAATGCACATAAAGCAGCTACTCTGGTCTTTTGTTTGGGCGAAAAACTGCAAGGTGTAACACGCTATTATTTGTGTTTCTGCCTTTAAAACGACAGGTAAATGAATAATCATCACATTTTCTAAGTGACCTGAGTATTTAGTGTCACATAATAACCTCTGCCACTGACTGTGGACTGGAGACACCCTGCAGAGCACATGTTCCTAAGGTGGCACGAGCAGAAATGTGCGTTCATTTGTGAAGGTCACTGAGTGAAAGTCGCAACCCATTTGAAAATGTACTGAATGCACAATTCCTCGCCACACTCCTGCCTCTCTCCTCTGGTGGATTTCACGGTGGCCTCTCCACACCGAGACCAGGAGGCACTTGCATTTCACACTTACAGCCATTGCCATGGAAACGGCACAAAGACATCTGTTGGTGGATGTTGCACATAACTTTGTTTCTGGGTCCAAATCAAGGAAGAGCGTGGACAAGTTTTAAATAAGAGAAATAGAGAAGCCTGGAAGAACAGCTTCGTATGCAACCGCATGCAGCTGATAAAAACGAAGACAATGCTTGACTGCAAATATGCGGTCCTGAATACTGTAAAAATTAGGGATGTATTTGACTGACCCTGGTGTTTATGTGCGTGTGTGTGTGTGTGTGTGTCTTACCTGATGGATGATCTCAGAAACTGGCAGTTGGTCCACATAAAAATAGGTCTGTTTTTGTTGCTCTCCATATATTGGCCTGATGAGCACGCACACATGCACACACACACACAGAAAAACAACCCTCGTTAGCAGTTACCTACAGTATGCAAACTGCACTATAAAATCATTAAGGTATTTTTATGTGGGACATTATTCAGTGATGAAGATAAGAGCTGTCAAAAGAGAACAAGAAGTTTAGTTTTCTGCTGAAACCATGTGTAGCCATGGTGCGTTATTGCCACATCAGTTCATAGACGAATCAATGATACGCAGTGGAAATGGATGCGAACAAAGGTATTTTTCTCCTTTTAGAAATGAAAAAAAAAATCCTTCTGGCAACCACAAAAGAGACAAAAAAAGTGACAGATCAGAATGAATGGATACTGTATATGAATACGTAAACTTAAAAGGAACCAAAGAAAAGAGCAGCTAATGTTAATTAAATGATACCCATAAGTTAGTCATATTAGGCAAGAGCATGTATCTGCTTCAAAGAACTGATGTTTTACACTTTGACAACAAGCAACGTGAGGCAACTAGTACAGTTTCAGACGAGTGTGAAAGATGCATCAATTCAGAAACGTATTCTAAAACTAATTAGATACAACTTCTATCCAAGGTCAATGTAAAAAGTGAATGAATAATGTGGCATAAAGATAAAATGCTGCTGGATAGACCCCTTGGGCGGAAAAAGCTGCAAAATCGTTATAGACTGCTGAAACTAAAATACTAGAATTTTACATGAATTACATACTGATCCTTTTATGTTACGAGTATTTAGCTGATACTCAGTCACAACAGCTTATAACTTGGTAATGCAAGCTGGGTTCCAATGTCTTGCTCAAGGACACGTTAAGCGTGACATGGCCGTTGATGGATACACATTGGCTAATGCCAGAAAAAAATCATTAAACCTGCCACCTTTCAGACAGAAACTGATCTAAGCTCTACAAAGTTGCAGCATTGGGTATCAGTTTTGTAAATTTTCATCAATACAAGACACTCTTTATGTTATACAGTCACGGTTGCTGTTAAAAATAAGTTCAGTTATTGCAAGTTTAAAGGACCATACCAACCATTTTGCATGCTTGAGCCTAATATATTCAATTTTCATACATGTTACGTTACTGACAATCATTTCCCAAAGGGTAAAACTGTATTTCAGCTTTCCTGATATTGTGCAAAACCTCTTAATCTTTCAAAATCAAATATTCAAGTGATACATCCACCTTAAAAATTGATGTTTCGCCTGCTAATAGTTACACAGCCTTATGAAGTCACAGTCGTTTAAATTTTTCAATAAACGCAGGTCTTCTTTTGGGACTATATTCCCTGGTGGAGGCATACATTCACTCTATGCTTTTTATTGCGCTTAAACACTAAAATTACAAAACTTAAAAAAAAAAAAAACCTGAATACACGTGTCTAGATATACTATATGTGTTGTTCATGATGATGGATTACCTATCCCAAGAACATTTCAGTATCGACAAGTTGATTTTAATAGCGTACCAGGATAAACTGAAACCAATGGTGGTCTGAAAGGTAGGAATATTTTTTTGTTTAACTCACCGTTCCAGTAGCATGCTTTGGGAAATGATTGTCAGTAACGTTACATGTATGAAAATTGAATATATTAGGCTCAAATATGCAAAATGGGTAATATGGTCCTTTAAGAACAAAGAACAAAGAAATAAAACTGTCAGAATGCAGTTGAAAGCAAGCTGGACTCAGCATTGTTGCATCTTTACCTTTCTGCTGCATTTGTTATCCTTTGGCATAAAACGATCATTTATAAATATCCTGCACCCAGTTTACTGAGATCATGTCCAATAACTCAAACAGTGTTCAAGAACCTCACGGCTATTTGGCTCCATAAACATGCTAAACTGTCGAGTGCAGTTTAGAAATGTTTGTGTGCTTCCATGTGCTTAACTGTTTGCAGGACTGTTTGTCTGCAGGATCACTGTGTGATTCTCCAGCAGGAAGGAGGAACGCGTCTCAGTCTAAAGGTCACAGCTGAGTGACTGCTCGGCTCAGAGTCTCTCTTTCTGAGTAGTCTTACCTGAAATTTCCTTTGATTAGCCAAAGTGGGCCATATCCCCTAGCGAGCCACCATGGCACCATTCCAAATACTTGCTGGATAAAACAGCCTCTTCTCCATTTTCTTTTTGTCTCTTGCTTTTCTCTCCTGTCAATGTTACTGTTGTGCCATCGCTAATTCAACACGTTTCTCAGTAGCTTTTGCCGTGTTATTCTTCCTCTGATTTTTTTTTTTTTGGTCTATATCCTTTTTCTTCATCTCCCTTTCCCTGCCTGACTCTTTTCAACTCATCTGTGCGGTAGGGCAGAAGATTTTCTGACAGACAGGACGAGAGACTGAAAAACAGACTGGCTGGGCAAGCAGACAGAATCTCCCACTGAGCCCTCGACGTGCTGCTCTAAGCTCTTTCTGCCTCTGAAAACATGTTACTGAGAGCACCGACGTCTCACCGCCGTGCCCCCCCACTTCCCCTCCATGCTTTCACTTACCGCAAGAGATGAACACTAATTCAATCCAAACCACTTTCCACTTTATTTTCCATAAAAAGAGAGAATTTAGCAAGAAAAAGAGAATATTTTTCAATCCATTTACTCAGTTCTAATGGATTTGACCGCCCCTCCCCAACTTCCAACTCTGTTATCTCTACTGACTCCAGCTGCCATCTTTGGGGCAAACACACTGAAAAACCATCTGTTTAATTAATAGCCTGTATAATTTTTTATACCTACACGAGCAGCTTTGGAGAGTCCATCCAGGGTCAAATGTATCATATATTTCATTAAGTTTACTTTATATTTCAATGGAATATGAAATGTGGTCATAATTTGATTGGTTAAACTATATTGTAATTATCCTGGGGGCAGTGAATTGTGTTCTGGTCAACAACCACCTACAGCTGCAAGTGAATAACTACACAATCTCATTACAGTGTGGCACATATGTATAATGAAGAGGATTGAGTGGGTCCATTAAAATGCCCTCTCCGCTGAGTGCAATTCAGCTAATGGAAAGGCGAATTCTGACTCAGAGTAAAACGGCAGTTGGAATTGGGCGAGAGGAGAAGAGAGAATACAAGAAATCGGCGCACACAGACAGATACACAAACACACACTCCATTGAATGTGTTCACACCTTCTCTAAATCTCCTCCTCCACTTGTCTGAGTGGACGACTGAGCTGGCAAAAGTGGATTAAATCTACACTATATTTAATAACAGCTTGTTTCAGAGGACATTTGTGATCTTTTTTCTGTGTGTGTAAAGATGGAACACACATTAAAACCCATTTTCAGGTCTTATGAAACTCTATCATTTAACTTTACTGAGTGCTTTCAGACTGAGCTCTCACAAGAATCCTGTTTTTGTGATAAAGATGATGTTGGTAAGTGGGTTTATGCAAGCCCTGTTCCTAATTTTGGAGACAAAACCACACTGTCTTTGTGAGTACAAAATGATAGAAACTACTGTTATCCCTCTTATGCTTTTTGCACTTTTCCAATAGTCTTTTTCTTTTTAATGCTAGAGAGAGTTGCTACTAGTCCTTTGGTGTTTCTGTAAACTTGCACTCAGTTAGCCATCGAATGAATCAGGAGGTTGCTGGTTTCTTACATCAGAATTGGAAATAAAATGTCTCTCTAGGTCTGACTTGGAGCAACAGCAGCTCAATAACACAAGTGGAATCGTTTTTGTGATGCATGGAGGCTCAGCATGGAGTTCTCATGTTTTTACCCTAATCAATAATAAAGTAGTAGGGCAAGTTGCGTGCAATGACTAAACTACCCTAAGGCCAAAACAGCTGATAAGTGAAATCGGTATAGCAATTGCCTCTAATTACTAATTAGCCACCATCCACATTAAATGCTATGACTACAATACCTCCCAGTGGTTCAATTAAAGCCCAGCTTAAAGAATTAATGAAAGTGTGGGGAGCATAATCATGAATAAAGTTTTAATTTCCTTCACAGCTCTTTGTAGAGGACAGCAATTTATTCCAAACACAGCATGAGTCAATACATGGTTGAATGGTTTCATGTAGGTACACTAGCTACTAATTTCCTAAAACCTTGTTGAATGTCCTTAATGTGGGATTAGTGTGATTAGTGTGTGAGATTTAATTAATATGAGTACGCAAACAGTATTTCAGCAAAACTGAGGACGTTTAGCGGATGATGTTAAGGACTTTTACAACTCTCTACCGCCATCTAGTGGCCAAGCCCATTCATTACAGCAAATATAGTGTATGGTGGATTGGGCATTGCTGTGTAGCAAACTGGGTGCATGTTGTCAAGTCTACCACAGGGGGGCGCCACAGATAACATGATGTCCTGCAGCTTATTCACTTCAACTTATCAGGAGTGATAAAATTATAGAAAAAAAAAGTGGCAATCATTCTCAATTTGCTAAGAAGTAGTACTGATTACCTACAGTTGTATATACATCAAATGTGCTGCATTATTAGGCATAGCAATAATCAATAATTATATCACCTCCATGGTACCCACAGCTACATTTACTGTGTAGTACAACATCCCAACAACTGGCCGTTTACCACACCATTAGTAGATGAATCAATATCAGTAATGAGAAATGCTCTAGGGAAAGATGGCTGGATGAGCTCGATTAGGGTTTTTATATCCATGTTATTCCAAATCCAGCTCAAAAAACATTTAATATCAGGGTTAAATGTATCACGTTTCTCTTGATATATATATCAAAGAACATAAGAATATCAATTCTACTGTGTGTGTAGCAAAAAAGGCTAGTTTGTGTGCTGAATTTTATAAGCTCCCAAAATTACTTTAAACGATACACTTGTATGCCTTGGTTTGTCATATGTATGTTTGCTAAAATTAACCAAATCTGATCTTTATGTTAATATGAAAGTGTCTTTCCACTAATACACTTTCATCATACTGCAAAACAAGCTGGTCACAAGCGGATAATACTGTGGTATCATCCAAAGCAAAGACAGCATCATACGCTATTTGGCGAATGTAGTTTTTCACATCCATGTTATAGTTTTATTATTATTACTGCAGTGGCTGTTCAAAATATGCCTGTTCGGAATGGGCCGGACTTTATGGTGTGCGCCGCAACCTGCCATAATTTTGTTCTGCATGTTCTCATGAGCTAGCTTTGTTTGCTGTATGGGGTTGGCTTGAAACCGTGGCACTGGAGTAGAGTATATGCTGCCACACCCGGCAGCATATGCCCAGAGCGTATCCTGCTGTGCGGACTACTTTTTACTGGAACAGCTCACTTCGAGAGCCACTCATCCAAACAACTTCACATACGACACTGCATGTCCTTGGGTCCTGAGTAATAAACCTGCCAAATTTCAACTTCATATAGTGCCAGGTTCTAGAGATAATGGTACCACAGATGGATAGACAGAGAGAAACTGTCTTTATAGATAGATAAGGATTAGAATTAATATCATCTAAATAAAATACAGGAAAGAGAAAATACTACACCAACGACAGAAAACACTTATTCAGCTTACCTCTCCTCCACTTGCTGGATGGGGTCAGTCAAGTTGACGGTTTCCGTGGTGATCTCAACTTTGCGAACGCTACCAAAGAAATCTGTGATGAGGACGCTTCCAGGGTCCCTCAGGAAAAGGTCGGTACGGTGGCCTGGAGTGGACACGCACTGACTCTTGGGACACACTTTGAACTGGGGAAGCAGACAAACGTTATGTTAGGAACATGCATTTACCTGTGCAGGTAAATGGACTCAATATGAAAACTACCAGGGACACCAATCCCACTAGGGTGTCTCGTGCAATAAAACTAACGACAGCATGTACTGCATCCGCTCATTGTGCTGTCATATCTTTTGGCTGAAAGCATAATTACATATCGTAGGTTTTTATTTTGCAGATGTACAGCCAGGGTGTGATGATGGGGGCCACAGGATCTGAATACACAATAAATAGCTTACGTCCCTCCTATTCAGACCACTGATAGCAGGCTGCAACTGTTCCATATCTGCATGAAATTGGCTACAGCTGCAGTGGAAGGTGTTAAAATATGTGGCAATGTGTTGTGCTTACAGGTACAGAGCTTAACATTTGTATTTGTCATCTTCAATAACAAATTTATCTGTGCCTGGTGTGTTGCCACGTGTGTGTTAATCCTCTTAAATGTGCGATTCATCATTGTGTTATGTGTGGATCTGCAGTTGAAAAGAAAATTAAAATCCATTAAACTAAAATGAATTTCTATCAGCCAAACTGAAGCTGAAAAACACAGGTTTGGTGGAGGAATCGGTAAGGTCGGTGCAGGTAATTTCTTTTTCATCAAAGGGATAGCCTTGCAGCCCTGATTAAAAAAAACAAAAAAAAACAAACGCTAATGGGCTTGTCTGAGAAATCCATATTACTGATTCTTAATTTCACAAAATAAACGAGCACAAAGAGCGCATCTTCAGAAACAACTGGAAAAATTATATGCATTAGTCAGAGCACATTGATTAGGTTTGGATCAAGTCCCTGACTTAGAGAATGAGGTGTTTTGACTGAGGCTCTTGCTGGTGAGGATGAGGTGAAGCTTTGGCCAGTGGATCCCTGCAGGACTGTGAAAAATAAAAGCAGAGGGGATGCTGGGACTGAGCCGTGGCCCAGAGCAGCAAAAACTTGCCATCTCCACCATCATGTGTCAAAACCAACACCCTCAACACAACATTACATATTCTGTTTCAAGTGTGGGGTCTACTGAGGACACTGTGACCTTCATGTGGTTGTTTTAGATCAAAACCTTATGAGAGCAGAAAGAGGAGGAGGGTGAGAGCGGCGGCACAGGACACACACATACTGTTTTCCCACTATAGATGTATCAATCTCTAAATCCTTTCAAAGAGCCTGATTTTCTCTGCAATCCTTTACACCACAAAAGCATGTCTATTTGTTGCATTCACACTCTCGTCACTAATAAATATTTATTAGATAGTCACCAAAAAGGCACTCCGAGAGTGCATACCTCTGCCAAGGCCAACTAATCTCCAATTAAAAAAAAAACAAAAACAAAAACAAAAACCTACCCACTCCTCCATATGTATGGCGCTGCCGATATCTCTGCTAGAAAATGAAAGTCCAAGTCTTTAGAGCCCTGGTGCTCCCGGTCTTACTTTATGGTTGTGAGACTTGAATGCTAACCAGTGACTTGAGATGACGACTGGATGTCTTCAGTATTCGGTCTCTCCAGAGAATTCTTGGGTACCACTGGTTTGACTTTGTGTCGAACGAGCGGTTGCTCCGAGCGGCCCAGATGAGGACCGATTACCAGCATTGTGAGGGAGCGCCAGTTGCGACACTACAGCCATGTGGCATGTTTTTCTGAGGAGGACCCCAGTGAATGGATCAGGCCGAGGGGACGCCCACATAACACCCGGCTGCAGTAAATGGATGGTGCGAGATAGGGATGGACCGCGGGTCTGCCAGGATGGCTGCCAATCAGGACCCGGGGCGTTTCCGTCACATGGTGGATGCAGCAACGTGCAGCCCAGTGCATGCTCCTGACTTGATTTGACTCCCCCATCCTCCTACCCACCACTGTAAAAGCCTCAGCATTCATCATCACCCATCTTCTTTTTTGCTAAAAAATGAGTCATCATGCTAAATTTCATTAAAATCAGCCCATTAGCATTGATTTTATAGGCTAAAAACTTCTTCTGGATCCTGCATCAAAATATGATATGGGTCACCTCCACACTATCACTTCTTCCACTCAAACATTATCTATCTGTTCCCTAAATTTCATCCAAATCCGTCCAAACTTTTCAAGATGTCCTGCTAACAAACAGATGCCGGCGATCACATAACCGCCTTGCTAGATGTATTAAAGTTATATACTCATACACAAATATTAGTGTTTGTAAAACAGACATCCATGTTCAGGCGCGTACATGCTACTTTAACCACTGCATGTATATAATTCAGTGGTAATTATCCAGAGAGGACATCTAAATGTGCATTATACATCTTAGGGAGTTAACAGGCTGATGCACTATAAAAGCATATCGACACTGCAATGGCTGCCGAGTCGTAAACACATCATAGACAACAAGATCTGAACCAGGAGTCAACTCACCAGGTCATTCATGTTGGCTGTGCTAGCTGGGTGGATGTCCTCCAGGAACTCCAGCAGGTAGAAGGTGTAGCGGTCCATTAAGTGGACTCCTATAGCCAGATCAGGTTGGTGCTGAAAAGGGGAAGGAAAAATACATGACTCAGTTAACAGTGTTTCCTTGGCAATTACATATAGTTGTAGATCTGAAGGACTGTAATTATTTCTAGCAATGGTGCTATTTTCTTTTGACATCACCTGCAAATAAACACAAAAGAAAGCAGTTTCCCAACCCAACAAAAAGTGCTGTAATGACATCAAATGGAAAATATTTTGACAACTTGTTGTTAAGACTGCGGCACTTTTGCCCTTGGGAGAAATCAGTTTGACAGCAAGCGTAATGTAGGAATCTGTCCATAATGTGGCGAGAGAGAGAGAACAGATGCTTCCACCCAACTGTCACATAGGGACCTTTAAAGATCTGTACAATAAGGTACAATTAAAATATCTAGGAGTTGGTTTTAAAATATTAAAACGGCAATACAGATATTTTAAACCCTGATGTGCTTTACTTTGATTTTTGTAGTTATACAGTCAATCTATTCTTTTGATTAGCTGAAAAAAAGAAATTTTCATCTGTCTTTAAAAGAAACCAACATGAAACTTTAGCCATTTTTAACCAAAACAGAAGCTACAGGAGAAGTGCAGAGGTATTTGGTTTTTTCAAGCCAGTTAGAGGTTAAAGAGATAATTAATAAGGAGAGAATAGCATTTTTTTTGGATGAACTATTTTTGAACATATGTAGCACTCAGGCTTATTCCTCAGTCTTCGACAGCGATCAAACTCTGGGTGCTTCCTCTTTTATTCGCTAAGTGCATTTGACATTTTTTGGAGGAGCACTCCAAGCATACTGAGTTTAAAAAAAGTTAAACTCTGACCAGAAAAAGCTTCTGAGTCACCTCATCTTTTTGTCCGTTCTCCAGATAAAAATCAAGGGGAGTGGTGACTTCCTTTAAGAACTCTCTCCAACAAAAATGGCTGAATGCCCAAGGCTATTTGCTCTAACAGACAGAAATCACCACAAGATAAATCAATTTTTTTCAGGTAATTTTACATTTGATGCCAGTTTCTACTTTGTTTTTGATGCTTTAATTGTAGCTTCTATTATTGCATGTAGCTCACCAGCACAGAAGTGATTGGCAGGATGCATCTTGCAACTAAAAACATGGTAGTGATTTATTGACGTGATTTATTATCTAAAACATGACGTGATTTATTATCTGATGCTTCAGTAGATAACGCAGGTAACTCACCGACAGGGAGTCCTCTCCAACTTGACTGCTGGCCAAAGCCATGAGGTTTGGAGAGTAAAACCTTTCGTACATGGAGGCACCCTGGCAGGTATCAATGATGAAGAGCAGCTCATTGTACCTGTGGAAAGCACATCGAGACAAAAAAAAAAATCATATACATTCTCCAATTAAACTTATAAGACAGCAGACAGCCAGAATCCAATTGTTTCACTAAGACACGGCATCACACTTAACCTTCTTGTCATTTTTCACACTGCAGTTGCCATGGTGATCAAAAAAACCAACAGCGCCATTCAGTTCTCTCCTACACACCCACGCAGACTTTCTCTCTCCCTTCCTCTGTCCCTTCCTTCCTTCCTTGCTTCCACCATTTCTCTAGTAAAAGGAAGTTTAACTGCAACTTCTTTCCAAACATTTATGTTTAGCTAAACATTTTTATATCTAAATGAATGAACTGAGGAAGTTTGGGAAATGTGAAGAGAGGTGGCAAAGTCTTTATGGCGCCTGTAATTTTGCAGCACAAACTTACAAGTATTGTACCAGCATCAAAGCTGGTGTCACCAAGCTTTTATTCAGCAGCCTGATCTAATCTGGAGGACAAAAACTGCTCTGGCTTATTTAGTTTAGTTTTTGCAAATTACAAATTAAAAAGCACAGCAGATTGAAAAGCAATGTGTGTTTGATGTATCCTAATGTCTCCCCACTTTGCTTTAATGTAAATTGGAAAAGGGTACATCAATGCATACATTTTGGGATTGTCCTATAAAAAAGTGTTTATTGGTCTGAGGTGTATGAATCAGGTTCAGAAGATAATTAATAAGAAATTTAATTTGTCATCTCATATGTACCTGTTGAACTGTAAAACTGAGTTAGTTGTTAGCCCTGAAATTGACTGCTTGTTGAATTTTCTTATTTACTTGGCTAAAATATGTATTCTTATTTTGTGGTCATCTCCACAGATACCTTCTGTTAAAATCTGAATCAGGCTTTACTGTCACTGGAGAAGTTAACTTATGATCTCCAAAATAAATCTGAGAGATTCAGGCAGGTCTGGCACCTTTGTGGAAATTTCTTGAATGTGCAGGAAATGACTCACCCTATTAATGTGTATCAGTGACTATTTATGGGTCATATTTGTATATACAGTAATTTATTGACATGATACCCTCAGTTGTATATAATTTACTGACTTGTGTGTGACACTTACAGTATGATGATCCTTTTTTTATTCTGTATGTTTAAAAAATTAACTAAATAAAAAAATTTAACAAAAAAAAAAAAAANAAAAAAAAAAAAAAGAAAAGCAATGTGATTCCTTTCATAAATACACTATTAAATACAGGAGCTAAATCAAGCTCAGTTTTCTCAATTCATTCCTTACAGGGGTAAATGTTATGTCAAAGTCATGTATAGAACACAACCCTCCATGTACAGTATGTGTGTGTGAGGGTGTGTGTCTGTAGTGTGCATGGACTTATCATAAAGCCACAATAAAACCACAATAATTTTAAAAACACCATCTGTTAACACCAAAATGCTGTAACAGCATCATGTTGTTGTAACTGAGACAAGCAATGGAATCATCTTTCTTATCAGTTTATTTACCTTCTTTTCTGCCACATCTGCTCAAAAGCATCAGCCAGTTCCACATTACTAATCTCCTCAGAGTCCTGGAACTTCAGAAATCCATTCCCACCATGGCCTATAAGTAAAGTCAACAAACACACACACACAAAGAACTGTAAAGTTAAGTCCTCAGCTCATATCGCCCTGAACACAAGAGACACAAGCAGCAAATCTCCACTTACAGCTTTGTACCCAAACATGCAATTCAACTACAATATATATATATTTTTTTTTTGGCCAGCTGGTATTGATCTCTCCATCTTCATGCACTGTGCAACCTACAGCAAAATGGAACAAGTTTAAGGTTTTCCTTGGCTCAGCAGCAGGTGAGAAACACTGCATGTGGAAAGGTTTTGCTCACCTTGATTATGTATGGAAGTTAAAGATAATAATAATAATAATAATAATAATGTGTCCTAACATCGAAAGGTTTGTCTGAGGTTTGATGAAAGTCATTTAGGAAATGCAGAAAATCACTAAATCATCCTGAACTACACAAGACAGGTAAAGTACTGTAGTTCATAATGCTTCATCACAGATAAGCTCATTTAAAGCTGATCATTCCAAACTGATGAACTGTAACTATAAAAGAAGTGCTGGAGGGTTTGTTACTGCTTTAAGTACCAGTCAGGTATATGAGGATGTTGCTGCGGTCATCAGAAAGGAGGCGTTTGGAGCGTGGCGTGCTGGGCGGCAGCCTTCCAGTCAAAACACGCAGGAAGTTTTCCACCGTCACCTGAAACACGCATAGGATATAAAATGAAATTAGCTTTTCATAACTTAGCATGAGGTGAGGTGGAAGTGATTAATTACTGGTATTCATGAAGCTCTAATTCAATTTGCATAGCTGTTTTATTAAATAATTAGCAGACTGGGGCTGTCAAAAAAATCTTACAAAAGAAAAAAAAATTACAAAACATTTAATTTTACACAATTAGTACCTGTATAAGATAACAGACACCGTTTTTTTTTATTTTACTCTATTTATCTTTTAATTAAACTGTGAAAATCAATCACTCTGTTTTCCACTTTTCCCCCCTTCATCTTTATCATTTTGCTTTTTGCACAAGTTTGCTAGTCACAGTGAGACAGCAAACAAGGTCTCACACTGCAGTGTGTATTCTTATTCAAATAACCAGCAGAAAGCAGAGTAAATAATCAAAAACAAACTCTGATAAAGACTGAACAGCCAACGCGCCTCTACCTTAAGCTATAACAAACAAAACAATTCCCAAGCGTCTCTATTTAAAGATGGATATCAAGTCATTTCCTGTTCAACAGATAGAGCAAACACTGGACAATCTATGTGAGCTGAAGCCCACCCCAACCTCCATCCCCACTACACCTGCATAATTTTCAGATTTTAACTGGAAATAACAATTTCTTCCCATTTCCACATCTTTGATAACCAGAGGATGCTCCCATGTTCATGACTGTACCTCATATGGTTCAATTTTGTACCAATGAGGTAAGAGAGTGCCGCTGTGTGTAACTGAGTGCCAAACAACAAGAGCCAACCTCGTATCCACGGTAATCCACTTCCACATCATCACCATACACATTTAGCTCCATGTTCTTGTGGCTAAACACTGTGGCAGGTTTTGGGTTTCTGTGGTTACAAGCCATGTCGTNCCATGTTCTTGTGGCTAAACACTGTGGCAGGTTTTGGGTTTCTGTGGTTACAAGCCATGTCGTCAGCCAGCATCAGAACTATGTGGCTGTAAAATGACAAAATTAGAAGAGAGTCAGGTCATTATTGCTGTAGTCATGCTGTCAGACAATGCTGCCTACTGATAAATTCTATCTAAAAAACTCATATTTTGGGATATTACAATCATATTTTATCCAGGAATTGGTCAGACTTCTAGCTATTCATCCAGTGCAACCAGACAAAGCCAAAGGCAGCTTTTTGCAGTTAATAAGGTGTTTTTTTCCAGCCGAGGATGAAAATTTACATGTATTTACTGTGGTTTACTTCTATTACTCTGGAACTGTAACTCTTAGAGAGCAAATTTGATGATTTCCAAGAAACTAGAGATTCTGAGCTTTCAGAAGAGCCCAAGCTTATGTCTATACACAAAGGGCCTGAGGAGATATAGCCATTATCATTGGGATGTCATTTTCATACTTTTTGTCCAAAATATGGGGGGGTGNATGCTGGTTAAAACAAACTTAAAATATAATTTAAAAATAAAAAAATATACATATAAGAAACTTATTATTATCTTATGACATAAAAATGTGCAGAATAAAGCCTGGCCAGATGCCTTTGTAAAAATGTTGACTACAGTTAAAACTATTATTTGATTAATCAACTAGTTCTTCAACAGAAACTTAGAGGGTGATGACTCTGATAATGAATAAGAAACCTCACCAATAAAGGAAAAAAAAAAAAAACNGAAAAAAAAAAAAAACTTCCCACGACTGGTCAATATCTGATATTTGAGAATGGGTCAGTAGAACAGTCACTTTCTGATCCATAACCCACGAACATCAGACACCAGTTCACTCTCAGCAGCTCCCACACTTGATGCTCTGTTATCACCAATACCTGTCAGGGATGCCCAGTCTCTTCACACTTCTGTACACAGACAGAGTATTGGCCACATGACGGTAGTTGAACCAAAATCTGGATGTACAAACCTGTGAATCAAACATAAGGCACAAATAAGAAAATCCATTTGTTTTACTTAGCACAAACACACGGCAGAGGATAAACGTGAACGTACTCAGCTTTTATTTAAGCTTTTTGGGTCAATAAACACTCACCAGTACTGCCCAGTTGTTAGTATGACCGCTGCTGAAGAACTGACCTGCTTTATCCTGGTGAAGACAGGAAGAGGGAAAGAATTATTATTTTATTTTATGTGGTTTCACCTCGTAGCAGGATTCCAGGCTCAGCATCTGCAGCTAGCTAGCTTCACTGCAGCAGAAACGGCTAACATGAGGACACATTAAAGGCTAAACCCAACATAACTCACTAAAACTGGCGGGATATTTAGAGGTATATGCCAATAATGTAAACTCACCTCGACGTTGCTGCATTTTGCCAGTAAATATGTAGAGAACAAGCTTAATAAAATTAATGTTTTCATGGTGAAACACAGTTAGCCGTATACATCCAGGAAGTGAGAAGAGTTAGCCCCGCCCACTGAGCGCTCCGGATAAATGCATTTCAAAATAAAAGTTTTTTCACTTGTGCTTTTTTTTTTNGGGGGGGGGGGTCATCAAAAATTGGCATTTTTATATTGGGGTAAAAATAGCTCATTCAGGTTCAGGAAGGCTGCTGTAATATAAACTTGCAAACTATTAGCAGTAAAACACATTTACATTGACAATCACTGCACATAATTTTAAATTAGGCTAATTACTGAATGAAGGCTGCAAAAAGTGAGAGTCTGAGATAACAGTGAATATATTTGTGTAACTGAGAATTGGAATTCAAGGTTTGCTTTTTCATTTTCAAGGTTGATTTTGAGAAGAGAACGGCTCTAATGAGCTCTGTGAAGGCATCGAGAAGTCTGGGAGATTAAAGTCATCGACACAAAGAACAAACAAGTTCTATTTTAAGGCACCCTGCAGTGTGGCAAAAGGAATTAATGACATTAAAATGGCTGAGGCGCTCTAATAACACTATGAAAAACAAACACTTTTCAGTATGTAAAGTATTTTACATATCAAAACATATGCTGGTCCATTTTGCCAGTAGCGCCTGTAAAAAAAAGTGGTCTCAGGACATATTGTGTTTGAGATGGCGTCATCGATTCTGTGTTTGATTATTTATTTTTTTCCTTTTGTATATTGTAGTAAGGGAGTTAACATTTATAGAATGGTATCAAGTTGGGAGTTAAGGCATAGAGTAAATTGTTCCAGAATGCAAATTTTCAGAGAGTCCCATTTTAACAATACTCAACCTACATCCCCTTATCATTACAGAATATTTGCGTTGATATTCACCCGCTCACTTAAATTACAGGGTAGCTACATTAATTTAATACAGTATGCAGACATTTTCTCCATTACAAATTCAAAACTTCCAAGTTTCCGGATTGATTTTGATCAAAACGCCGAGCAGAGGCGGCGCATCTTTTGGCACAGCGCGCACCAACGTCAAGGCACAGAAGGCGCACAGAAGCGGACAGCTACAGGAGGGAAGAAGGACGAGCCAAGCATTAGCATCACCGAGGAGGAGGAGGGTGGCACGGTGATATCGCTTGCAAGAATCCAACTGTAAAGTCCAGAAGAGTCAAAAATGCGCTGAGGGCTGGATTGTTGTGACCAAAGATTATCACGGCATTCAGACAAGAAGAAGAAGCAGCAGCAGCTCCAGACAAGTTGTGATTTGAGAAGATATCCAAGAGGAGATGAATACCAACGATGCCAAGGAATATCTCGCAAGGCGGGAGATTCCTCAACTATTTGAGGTGAGATGCTGCGCTTTGTGGGAAAAATTTCTCCACGTTAAAATATTTGACAGTCACGCCTGATCATCATTACCGTTAACGATGATGTGGATTCTAGGTGCGCTTTTGTAACAGCCTACAGTACTTCTTAATTTAAATAGGCTGAATACAAACATGGATTCATAATGTGACAAACTGTTTACTAAAATTCCACTTTAATAATTTATAGTCGATGTCATAATTTGGATGTTACATCAAGCAACTCAATTTTAAAACTGAAAATAATGAATTGGAGGGTCTTGTGCATTTATGTGTCTCAAGCCAATGCAAATATAGTTGACATGAATGATGGGATATTTGGGATCATCAAATAAAACGACATGTTTACAGCTGCATTCCGTTATTGTGTCAAATGAAGATTATGCACTGGATCTTATGAAAAGAGTTAATATTTCAGAGATCATTTTGAAAATACTGTACACGACAGAAAAAATATGATGAAATAAAAGGGAAATTAGAGTGCTTGGACAATAGAGGACAAAAATGATAAATTATGGGATGGTGGTTATAAATCAGTCTAAGCTATTAGTCAAGTCTCTAGAGGAAAGTTATCTGAATACTGATACCATAGTAGGTTATAAATTCTTTAAAGTCAAATAATGTCAGCACAAGTCGTGGAAGAAATACTCAAATTCTTTAAGTACCGTGCTAATAGTACTCTATTTCAAGTAAGTTCTGCATTATACTTCAACTAAATCAGTACTGTCAGTAAAATATACTAGTGTCAAGAGTACTTGTGAAGAATTATCCTTAATGTTAAATTACTGCTGTATTAGTATTTACTGTATCTTAGACATGCAAATACATCAGCAATCAAAACCAACAAAACTGGAGATACAAGGTTTTTTTTTTATCTGACAGTTATTGGCTTGTGTCACAATTTTGGACAGTTTGGAAATAAATCATTAAAATACTGGAATGAAATAATGCAAAGACTCTCTAGTCTTTCACTCAAAAAAAAATATAAATGAGAATCATAGTCAAATGTAAAGTTTTTGCTCCCAGTCTTTGCTTTCTTTGCAAATTTGGAGATAAAAGGCTATCCGTTGACATATGGATTTTCATTGTTTCGTATCAGTTGAAGGATTCTCCTCCACTCTACAGGAAACTCACTGGCCTGTTTTCCTTTTCAAAATGTCTAAAATGGATTGTGCCATTGAGTAAATACTGTTTAAATGCTTACTCAGTTACTGCAGCCAAAATTCCCTAGTATTATAAACAGACACAATATAAGAACCGAAGGGAATATAATAACAGATTTTTTTTTCCTGATGGCTTTTAATTTCCTTTTAATAAGACTTCATTACAGTCCTGAGTGCAAAACAGTCTAAGCAATTAGACAGTAACTGCTTATTTATATGGAGACAATTCAAATTACAAATGGAAGAACATATCATCATTACTGCTGTAATTTTAGTGCTCCCATTTGCTTCTCATATAAAAACATAATTCACTATCAATCAACTAATTAAAGGTATCAGATTGTTAGTGTTACTGGGTTCCTGGCAGCATGGTGGGTGGACGTGACAATAGAAAGATGTCTGAAGTTCAGAGGAAGGCAGTGTTTCAAAACATTCAGGGTCAAGGGACAAATGTCACGCAAACACACTTGACTTCTCTTATGACATGGAGTCCATTCTCACATTTATCACAGTCGGTGGCTTTCCTGTCCAACAGAACAGGTCGTCAGAGTTCTGTGTTTACATGCCAGATGAGTCCAATTTCATGGCTTCTGGCAAATGTAAATGTTTCTTTCCCTGATGGAGCCAAGCCAAGGCAACCAGAGCTGTGCCTCCAAACTGCAGCTCATTAAGGTGGATGGTTCGCCGTTGCCATTTTGACACAGAGCAACACATTATATCAAAGATGAGGTGATGCCAGAACAAACATCCCCTCCCTCCCTCCCTCTCCCCCATCTGGACCTCATTGTACTTTGCTCCTTTGTTTTCTGCAGAGCCTGCTGACAGGTTTGATGTACTATCGGCCTGATGACCCCATCGACTACTTGGAGGGCTGTCTGAAAAAAGCCAGGGAGCTCGGAGGTCCAGACAAGGTGCGGTGGGATACGTTTGTGGGCCAGGAGAAGAAATCCCTCCCCCCCCTCAATGGGGGCCAATCACGCAGGTCCCTTTTCAGAAATGGTGAGTAGGGCTCTATCTAATGAGCTGGGCCGCTTCAGGTTTGGTTTGATGAGGTTTCACTGACATAAACAAGAACTTTTTGTTCTTTATATGTACATCAAGGCCGTTACATGTGGTTATAAATTCTGTGATGTGAATAATTCAGGAAAAAATCTTGGTACAATATGAGAGTAGTTGATTCAACCTATCTTATTCTTATGTTATCTATCTATCTATCTATCTATCTATCTATCTATCTATCTATCTATCTATCTATAAGCCCAATGCAAGTTCTTGGAGCCTTAGCTGATGTCTTCATATTGCTTGTTTTGTCTGAAAAAGAGAAAAGCAGCAAATTTTCATATTGGAGAACCTGGAAGCTTTCATTTTTTTTTTATTTTTTTTTATTTAAAGGATCAAAGACAATTAGCTGATTGTTTGAACTGCCAGAGATTAATTATTTGGAGAATACAGTATAGCGCTCTTTCTTCATCCTGGCATCCAAGATTAAGATAAATTAACAGACAGTTTGGAGCCCCCNCCCCCCCCTTCTGTAAAAACAAAATATGTTCATTTCAACAGAGCATCCTGATTGCAGCCTTAAGCAT
Source organism: Lucifuga dentata (assembly GCA_014773175.1). Taxonomy (NCBI): domain Eukaryota; kingdom Metazoa; phylum Chordata; class Actinopteri; order Ophidiiformes; family Bythitidae; genus Lucifuga; species Lucifuga dentata. Next base: position 59,470 of record VXCM01002623.1, read on the forward strand.
GACAATGACGCCTTTACTGAGCCATGGATCTGTTGACAGTCTGTTATTGTATAGTAAAAGCCAGATGAATGTACGTGGTTAATTATTCAGCTGACTCAAGATAACAAAAGACTCTCCATTCACCGGTTATCAGTTCCACTATGGTTTATAATTCAGGAAGTACTGTACTAGGGCTGAAGCAGCTCTCTGACATGAACATGGCTCATATATGGTAATGACATTTTCCATTTGCGTTGTTTTATTACGTCTGTCTCATGTTTAGACCAGAATAGGATAGAATAGAATAGAATAGTGTTACACAAGCTTTCTTAGGCAGAAATCAGATTCTGTTGAATGAGGTAAGGATGTCTGTAAACTTTGCCATCTGCTGTGGCAACTGCAGCCCAATCAGAGCTGAGATTCTGTCCCCTGCAGCCCTCCTCATGGCTGAGAGCTGAGGTTCAAATCTGTCATTTTTCATCATGTTAGCTGGAAGGTAATGCTGCTAAATTATTTTCTTGGCTCATACACTTTCTTTCAAATTACACACAGCGTCCATGTCTGATTAATATGTTATTAATGTCAGAAGGGCAGAACTAACCTGCAGATTCAGACAGGAGAGATATTAGTAATTTGAAACCTTGTGCATCCTGCATCCTTTGTGTTTTTGCAGCTTGTTTTTCTCACGTGCAATTTTCTAAATTATATGTATGGTGTTGATTGATAATTTCTGAGCCTCACACATAAGCAATAGTTATTGTAGAAATAATTTTAATTCATTTGATCTCATCTCATTTGATTATAACTTACAAGTACATACCAGAGGACTGTGAGTTGTGCAAGTTTATTGATTACTTACCATGATTGAGGCTTTGAACAAATTCAGCACTCACCCTGCTTAACCCTATTACACCATTTGTGTCACATTTGATACATGATTTTCTGAGACCTCTACAGTCAGTTATTGACCAAAATGCTTATTATATTGTATCTCATAAAAAATAGAAATAAATAGAACTCATCCATCTCAAATTCTGTTTCATCAGTCTGGCATCCTCACTGTTTATCAAATGAATCACCTTCAAATCTGCTTATTTGTTCATGGGTCATGAAACCGAATTCTTCCCTCATCTTTTCAAGAACTCTATTCCTATAACTATCAATTTCATAATTATTCTACTCATACTCAATGTGAACTCAAGCCTCCCGCTTGTCGAGCAGCTCAGTTACAGTCTGGTTACATATGCAGAAGTTCAATCTTATAGAATGTCCTGCCTTCTAATTTCATTAATTTGGCTTCTCTTCAGTTCAAGGAAGCTGTGAAAGGATAATTTCTTTCTTTTCATGTATATGCCTTCCGAGTCAGATATTTTGTTCTAAAGATTTCAAATGTTCTTTTATTGTTTTATTTAATTATTTATTTTTCTGTTTTCCTTAATCACATTGTTCTATAAATCAAATAGTTACATGCATTTTCTGGAGAATTTGCCTCGTATAAGCTTCTTGAGGGTTTATGCACTTTCTCCAACACATTTCCTTTTTTGCTTATGTAATTTTGTATTTTTTTTTTCTTTTTTTTATGTGTAAATAAATAAACTAAACTAGACAAAATTAAAATGTTCCAGTTTAAACCCCATTGAGTTAAATAATTTTTTTTTTTTTTTGGAGTTTGTGAAAGGGTCCAATAAAGAAATAAATTGCAAAAAATTTGAATTTTCTGATAATTATTTCATGGGTCAGGCTTTACAGGGTTAATTAGCTCCCTCAGACTTTCTGCTCTTCCCAAACATGAAAAAGGTTTTAGCTGGGACCCATTTTACTTCAGATGTTTATGTTACATCAGCTTTATTTAGACAGCGAGGAAAAGGACTTTATTTAGACAGCGAGGAAAACTGGCAGAAGTGTTTCAAGCAGTGTTGAAATTTAGCTGCAATACCTCTAAATTAGACTTTTCTGTGGAAGGCTCATAATTTATCAATCGACCCTCGTAAAGTAGCAGCTCTGTCTCCTTCAGATTCAACAAAAAGTCAGCAGTATCACTTATAAAGCAGAGTAAAGAAATGTAATTGGTTCAATATGGAATTTCATGCAGTAATGTTTTCTGCCTTCAGTTTGACGATGGCAATGGTGCGTTTACTGGCCTAAACAAACTATCAGACCGTTTCAGCTCATCCCAAATGCTGCTGCTAGAGTTCTAAACAAGACCAAAAAAAAAAAAAAANAAAAAAAAAAAAAAAAGAGCACATTACTCTAGTGCTTAGATCTCTGCACTGGCTTCCAGTCTCCCAAAGAATACAGTTTAAAATACTGCTGCTGGTTTACAAAGAGCGAAATGGTTCAAGGCCAAAATTCATCTCAGATCTGCTTCTGGGTTATGAACCCTGCAGACCTTTAAGACCATCTGGCTCTGCTCTGCTTACTGTTTTTTTTTTTTTTTTNTTTTTTTTTTTTTTTTCCCCAGTCAGAACAAAGCAGGGGAAGCAGTATTTAGTTTCTATGCTGTAGTTATTTTGAACAAACTTCCAGAAAGTCTGAGGTCAGAGGTCAGCCACATCACTAAGCTCTTTCATATCAAAGCTGAAACTTTTCTGTTCACCACTTTTACTAAATCACATCTCTGAACTGTAGCACCTGTTTTAGCTTTTAAACTTAAATTTCATTGTTTAAATATTCTTTTTTTACTGTTATATGCTATTTTTATTGATTTTATTTTACTTTCCTTCATTGTCTATCAATTTTCTGCCTTTTTTCTGTCTGTATAAAGCATTTTGAATTGCCTTTGTGTGCTATACAAATAAACTTGCCTTGCTAAAGATGTTATTTTGTTATAACTGTATAATCAGTGACAGCAGGATTTTTAACAAGAAGAATGAAACATTTTCATCTCTGTTTGATGTTGCCACACGATGATTATTTCTATCTGTATTTTACTGTTACAGACATGACTGCTTTGTTCCAAAATGCGGTTGAAAATAATGTGACACCTGCTCAAGTGAAAATTAGAATGCATTATAGTCCTGTTTGGCTGACAAAATCATTATTTAAATTAAAATAACATGATGATATTACATATTACATGCAGTCTATATGCTGTATATGCTTGTTCAAATAATTTATTTTAAACTAAATGAAATATTCAAACCCAATGTGCCAAGTTTTTTTTTTTTTTTTTTTNTTTTTTTTTTTTTTTTTTGCTGCATATCTATATGAAATGGAAATATTCTAGTGGTTTTATGCATAATTTGGCATGACATGATATGGTATCATATTTTCCCAAATTTCAGTATGGTATGTTTGGAAACATTCTGCTGTCCACTTTTAAAAAAAAAAAAAAAAAAAAAAAAAAGTGGGTTTGTGGACAACATGTTTGACTTTATTAAGAGATTAAATGATATTAAAGTTGAACTTAAGGTTATAATTTTTCACCAGCATTGATATTTTGATTTATTGATGTTCTGTAAAATAAATATTCAACAGTTCTCCTTATCAAACAGACAAATTGAATTATTTGTATGTGTTTGTGTGTGCGTTTGTGTGTGTGTGTGTGCCTGCAGTGTTGCCCGACAGTCCAAATTTCCCTTACAGACGGTATGATCGCCTCCCTCCTATCAGCCAGTTTTCCATCGAGAGCGACTCAGACCTGTCAGAGACAGCAGAGCTCATCGAGGAATATGAAGTGTTTGATCCGTCCAGACCGAGACCCAAAGTCATCCTTGTTATAGGTAAAGAACACCATCAAAACCATACCAGAGGTGGAAGAACTACTTCAATCCTGTAATGAAGTAAAAGTACTAACACCACAATAGAAAAACTGCATAAATTACTTATTAAGACAGCATGAACCACATACCTCTATGTTTGGAAACATAATGAAAATATTGGAATGAAATAATAAAACTCCTAATAATTTGAGACATAGAGTCATTCATCTAAAATTAGAGAGGTTTTTCACCCTGTACACTGTAAAATGTGACAAGTTGATCTTACTTAAAAAAATCTAGGCCTTGAAAAAGTAAATATAACTATGAGTTATATTTACTTTCCATGAAATATAACTTATAACTTAGTTATATTTACTTACCAATTGCCTTGAAAAGGGTAAGTAAATATAACTATGTAGTCTTAAGTTCAAGTAGACATAAAGTAAGCATAACTTAAGACTAATAGTTGTATTTACTTACTTTTTCAAGGCAATCGGTTTCCTAGATTTTTTTAAGATCAACTTGTCATATTTTACAGTGTAGCTCCTTGTATCTCTGCAGCTCATTTTGCCATTGAAACGCACCGATCAGACTTAACATCTGTCTCAAGAAGTGGTGAAATTTTCTATCAGTCATAATAAAATGTGCTAAATGTCTCTGTAAATATCAAAAGTTAGCTGTCTGAAAAGGTTTTTAGACTGACATGAGAGGGAGGGAGAGAAGTGTGTGTGTGTGTGTGTGTGTGGGTGGGTGGATGGGTGGGTGGCACAATGGCAAGTTGTTTTTTTTTTAGCACAGCTGATTTGGTTTTATGCCCAACCTGATATGTGAAAAGTGGTAATAGTTAACAGTGAAATTAAACATGGGAGAATGGACAATGACATGTTGATCTGATCATATTAACATTCCAAACTATATTACAGTAAACATCCAATGCTGACACGTTTGATCTCACGCCACCAAAGAGTATTACATGGATGAACAAGGCAGAAATATTAACACAATACAACAGCAACAACACGCCAGCAGAGACTATTTTACTTGTACGGCGTTCCATTCTGGCTTTTGTTGCAGTTTATTTTGAATCCGTGTGTCCTGTCCAGACATCATCCAAATAAAGAGGAAGTGATTTGTTTGTCAGTTGGCTGTCGTAAGTGGCAACTGCTCAATGCTGCACGCTGTCATTGGAATAATCAGAAAACACACACACACACACACACACACACAGCACACCTGCAGCAGCGATATGGACCGGTGTTGACGGGATGACAGAGAATACACCCTGCTGCTGTGTTATGAGGCTGTTTGCACCGGTTTATATCCATCAGAAAAGCAGCCAAATGTGCAAAGTAACCAGCAAGTATAGTCATGAAGTAAAAAAATTCAATTTCCCCTCCTGGTAGTGGAGTAGACATGGAAGGTAGCATGTACTGTACAAAATCCTACTTAAAAAATGAGTAAACATTTTCCAATCATTTTTTAAAGTAGGATGAACTCTTGGTATTTTTTTTTTAATAGGACAAACTCAATAATATATAATTGACTTTAAGACATAAAATTAAGTACAGCCTATGTGGAAATGGCCAAGAAATTGAGTTGAGCCAACTTGATCATTGTCAATATGTGACCTACATTAAACTTGATAAAAATTTGAGGAAAAACACTACAAAATTGAGTTCCATGAACTCATTTTTTTTTTTTTTTAATTTTGTTAAACTCTTGTTTTGTGTGTTTAAGTCAAACTCATTCACTTCACCAACCCTGATTTCTCCTGCCAGTTCAACGATTGAACCGGCGATCCTTCGGTCATGAGCTTCTCGAACCTTTAAGCCACTGCTCCCATTACAGGAAGTATAGACATGCTAAATTAGCATTTTCATCAGTTTTATAAATCTTTATCTGTATTCTGGTGTTACTCCACAAATATAAACATGCCAACAAACAATCNTTTATAAATCTTTATCTGTATTCTGGTGTTACTCCACAAATATAAACATGCCAACAAACAATCCATATTAAATACATCAAATGTAAACTTTATTTGCATGATTTTGATCTCATTCTTTTTGAGTCAAACTGTCAACATTTGTTGACAGTTTGACTAAAACACACAAAACAAGAGTTTGTCAAAATTTAAAAAAATGTATGAGTTCACAGAACTCAATTTCATAGTGTTTCTTTCTTAAATTTTAATCAAGTTTAATGTAGGTCACATGTTGACAACTATCAACNTTTCATAGTGTTTCTTTCTTAAATTTTAATCAAGTTTAATGTAGGTCACATGTTGACAACTATCAACTCAGTTTCTTGGCTGTTTCCACCTATATTTTACGTCTTAAAGTCAAATATATATTATTGAGTTTGTCCTACTCAAAAATACTAGTTCATGTATTAAACTAGAAAAAATAAGAGTCTCTCAGGGGATCTACGCAATCTTTCAATAAAATCTGGAGGCCGTTCTTGGTTTATATAAATACACTGACAATCTTTCCTTACTCTGAAGACTGCTTAACGCCCCTCCTCCCTTTTGTGTGTGTGTGTGTGTGTGTGTGTGTATGTGTATGTGTTTGTCTTATTTTGTCTTGTCCTGTTTACTTTTTCCCGGTGGGTGAGCAACTGGGTTAGGGTGGGAAGGCACTGGGATTGGGAAGGGACTGGGAGTTAATAACATCTTGGTTGTACAATGTTCTTTAGTACCATGTTTGACTGTATACCAATGCAAAAATGCAATAAAAAATAAAAAATAAATTCTATATATATATATACAGTATATACTAGTTCACCCAACTTTAAAAAATGATTGGAAAAATGTTACTTCATTTTTTAAATTTAAACCAAAGACAGGTTTTTTTTACACTGCAGCTTTTACTTAGATCTGACTTAAATAAATCCAGTTGAAAAAGAATTTTTTTTTTGAATGAATCATACATGTTAAATGTATGTAGTATGGACTAACAAACTGAAAGACTTTTTACAGTGTGTAAGTGTTGTTCCTAAAACTGCATGAAAGCAGGTAAAACAGCAGCAACCAGTATCTTTTTACTTGTTCTGATGATAGCGAGAGATTTTGATGTAATATTTTCGCTGCTCATCTAAAAATACACATAACTTGAATAGGAATCTGCACGGAGGGGAAGAGTGTGTTCAGTATCAGTGTGTTTTTCCTGGTATCAGCAGAGCAGATCTTGCTGTGTGTCACTCAGTGTTCGACACTCATGCTCTCCTAATCTGATTCCCTTGATGGGTTTGCATTAACCTGTCAAATAAATGCATTAATCTTTATAAATTTAGCTCGGCAGATGTCCATTATGAATAATGACACTGACCGAGCTGCACTGAAAAAGCTGCTATTTATAAAACCTTTTTGAAATTTATTTAGGCTTGTCATAAAATAAGAAAAGGAGCCAAAATGCACTTGAAAAGCTTCTGACACAGCTTCGTCGCAGGGAAAGAAATCAGTAGGTTTTGCTGTTTTTGCTGTTTGATGTAGCTGCAATGAGTGTTTTCTGTCTTGCGTAATGTGATGGCGTCCGATTTTAAAGGGAAGATAGGAGGGATGCAGCTGTCATATCTTTAGAGGATCATTGCAAATGTTTCGTCTGACAGGTCTGCAGAGAGACAGAGATGTGCGATCAGGAGGAGGTGTGTGTGGGGGAGTGTGTGAGTGGGGGTGTGATGTTATGAAATGCCTAGATGTAAGATAAACTGCGTTGCTAAATACATCTCCCATACACAAAAGCTTGTCTACTTTTCCTTCAGGCTGTTATTTAAGCTGTTATTTCATTCCAAGGTGATGAGAATATTCTGTTTGAACTTTCTGTCAGTATTTAAACGCTCCACAAATACATTTCCTTCTATTTCCTACTAAGTAAATAGTAGTAATAATAATAAAAGAGCAGGTAACAGTTTATTTTAACATTTCACAGTATTATCAGGTGACAAATGAAGTTCAATTTTCCTGTTTATTTGCTTCTTCAAACTTTTAAACTCTAAATCTGACCTTAGACTAACTTTAAATCTGACCCATTTTAAACCTAAACCCAATCCAAACATAGATATCTGATTATATCTGATTTTAACCCAAATTGTCACATTTAATCAAAGCCGGACACTGAATAATCTATTTTACATAGTTATGAGCATCACAACATATTAAGTTTGTGGGAATCTAATTAATCTAGCATGGAGCTACATGGAGCAAAATGTACGTCTCCTCCAGGGAATACAGTCCCAGGAGAAAAGAATGCTTTTACCAGAGAAAATAAAGTGACGTGCAAACACACGTGTTAGAGGAGAAACATTGAATTTTAAGGTGTTTGTCACCTGAACATTTGATTTTGAAATATTAGTGGATTTTGCAAAATAACATGAAAACTAAAATATGGTTTTATATCTTGGAAAATGATTGGCAGTAATGTGGGTAGTATCTGTTGGGCTCAACATGCAAAACCACCAGTATGGTCCTTTAAGACTTGAGCAGTGGTGAAGGATTACTCAAATCCTGTACTTAAGTACAAATGGCAACGTGTTTCATTACAGATAAAAGTTTGAAGGATTACATGAGCTTCTATACAACAGTAAAGTACCTTATATACTGTAATATAAGCCGAGTTTTTATTACCAAATTTCACAAAGCAAATCGGGGGTAGGCTTATACCCGAGAAATTCAAATTTGATCCCAGAGAATGAAATTTCCAGGGGTGGAAATACCACCCATTACTACTACCCATGGAAAATAGTTTAAATCATATCTTAGAATGATGTATTTCCAGACTAAACATCTTATTCAGCACATTTTGCGGCAGCCAGTAAGCCCTGCTGTGATTGGTCAGTTACGGTAATCAGCTGCTGAAATAAATATCATGTTTACTGGTACGTGGATTATTTTCAGAAAATCAGAGGAATACTATGACAATACCCAGAAAAACAGGTAATTTGATAAACAAATAACCTGATGGAACAACATCAGGGGGTCGGCTTATAGTCGAGTATGTACGACATCTGATCTCATTCTCTTTCTGAAACTCTTAAAAAGTCTAAAATACATGATGTCATCAAGTAAAACAAGGTTAAGATACAAGGTTCTTAACCAAACATCAGTTATATTAATGCATTTACCACATGTTGAATTTAATCTGCAAAGTAACTCATCGGATAAATATAATGAAGTAAAAATGAAGTAAAAAAGTACATTATTTTGCTCTGAAATGTCATGGATTAGAAGTAGAAAGTATCACAAAAAGGACATAATCAAGTTATTTTCACCTCTGAGCCTCCGAGTCTCATGTTTACTGCTCACATAACGCAAATTTGCTGCCAACATCAAACCAAAAGCCCTTTTCTCTTTTTGTCGCGACCCGCCATCTTCTTCTGTTAGAGATGCAGAGAAAGAAAAAGAGGTTTAGAGCACAAGACACGCGCGCATGCTCACACACGCACACACCCTCTCGCATGTGAAAAATCAAGCGGAGACATAAACACACACGGTCTCACACACAGTCGGCTTCCATTCTCTAATACACACACACACACCTACGCAAACACCCCCACACACACATAATGTTTCACACTTACATACTCATATTTCACACACAACAAATTCTCTCCCAAAACACACCAATCTCTCTCTCTCTCTNCCCCCCTGCCCCATTCAGGAGGCCCTGGCAGTGGCAAAGGAACACAGAGCCTGAAGATCGCAGAACGCTATGGCTTCCAGTACGTGTCTGTGGGCGAGCTGCTGAGGAAGAAGATGATCCACAACGCCACCAGCAACAGGAAGTGGAGCCTGATCGCTAAAATCATCACCAATGGAGAACTGGCACCACAGGTATCAGAGTGTGTGTGAAGTAGAGATAAAATGAGAGGGAGGATCACAGTGTGTGTGTGTGTGTGTGTGTGTGTGTGTGTGTGTGTGTGTGTGTGTCAGAGATGTGCACAAGTCACTAAGTTAGAGTCCGAGTCAAGTCTCACGTCTCCATGATAGTTCCAAATTGATGTGACTTTTTTTTTGTTTTTCTAGTATCTGATTGGACTAAATAAGAGCCACCATTAGATCTTAGACTTACTTACAAAATTACATTTTAAATTAAGAAAACCTACAGTTAACAATTCAATTTCAATCTAAAAATGTATTTTTATACAGTGTTAGAAAAACATGTCTTAAAAATTAAAAAAAAAAAAATATGAAGCTCTTTTTAAGCTAAAACTAAAATGACTAAAGAAGAAGAAGAAGAAGAAGAAGAAGAAGAATGAAATAAAATAAATAAAAATTTAGATCCACTGCATACAAATACCTCACACTTGGTCACCCTTTATGTTAAATAAATTAACCTTTCAAGCGTCTTGGATAAAAGTGGGCTAAATTTGGCTGTGTGAAAGTACGTTACACACAAACGTTAACGTAGAATGATAAACAAGGTCTCTTTTCAACCAAACCTGCTTATATCACCATGGTGTCACTAAAAATATCATTGCTGAGGAAAATAATTATAATCAACACATTTAATGACAGAGCATAACTGGGCTGAGGCTAGTTAGCATTAGCTTAATGCTAGCTACTACAACTTGAGTCCCCATTTCTGGTGTTGGTGTGTGTATAACAGGGAACTAAAGGTCTGTATCACAAAATGCAGGGAAAGGGACGTATCTGTCTTCTTAGCATCCTGCTTGGTGAGTAATGATGCAGATTGGGAGGAAAATGGGGACACCATGGAGACAATGGGGACAATGGGAAATGGAAAATGGGGACAACATAGGCACCATGGTGACAATGCTGAGTCACACACAACAACCCCCAACTGCTTTGACTCTTCACTTATTGTGTATTAACTCACTGCATGATGATTTCTCATCTCCGTCACATTTGCATGCCTGGAGCCGAGCATCTCCCTGCTGGCTGTTGACCAGATGTCAATACAGCAAATGAAGCCAAGCAGCAGACATATTAGATATGATATATGAGCTTGGCGATTTTAGCCATTGAATTTCCTGCCTTGTTTAGCTTCAGTGATTAAAATTTTGTGTCTTAATGATGTTGCTGGGTATATGGAGAGAGTAAATTGTTTATAGAAACGTCTAGCTTAATGTTGCTGCGTCATATTAGCAAAGGGGTTGTTGATGCATGTTCCTCATAAGCAAATATCATCTGTTTCCATAAAGTTCAATCCTCGAATTAGTAATGTTTTCTTTATCTATGTTTCAACAAAAGCTCTTTATCTTTTTTCACCATTATGCAGATGATACAAACTTGTACTGATGCCACAAACAGCTTCATCAAATTATACAATAGTCTTACCATTAATAACTTTCTGCTGAATGTAACAGTAAATTATAGATAATCACTGAGTCAAATAAATCAAGCTTAGATTATTTTGCAAATTCCAAACTGCTGAGGCACAAGTAGAGCCAGAAAGAAATGTGTACTTTCTTTGACTGTCAGAGCTTTTTAAGAGCAGATTCGTGATGTATTTTTCCAATTAAAAAAGTAGCCAAGACAAATATATCATCACACTTCCTTGTAGCCTGGACTACTGTAACTCTTCTGAGACCTCAGGTGTCTGAAATGCAGCTTTTATGTTCTTGCTGTCTGTAATGTTTTCCTGCAAGGTCATGCTACTCAATATTTTCTGAACTTCTGCATCCTTAGAACACCCACATTACTTCAATAGGTACTGCTGGATGATTCACAGTGCATCTGAAATGAGAAGTAACTTTAGTTCATACATGCTGAGACTGCTGAAACATCTACCTGTGCAGGTTTCTTAGCAGGATCCAGATTTTTTATTTTGCAAATATTTTTTTTCTGTTCTCCTGAGTTTGGAATTCCTGGTTCCCTGTGTTCTTGCAGTTCTTGTCACTCTTAAGTCAAGTCAAGTTTATTTGTAGCCCAATATCACATGCAATGGTTCAAAGGGCTTTCCAGGCTCGCACATTAACGGTTCCCGACCCAGCCCATGCTCTCTAAGAAGATGAGGAAAAACTCCCTAAAAAAAAAACTTTATTACATAAGGGAAAAAAATGGAAGAAACCTTGAGAGAGGTAATTCAAAGAGAGATTCCCTCTCCTCGAACGGCCAATGCTGCAACTCCAGCGTAGGCGTGTGAAGGGTGTAGAGCCACGTGCAACACCTATGTCACATGATGTCGTTAGTCACGTCTTTTCATCTGGCAGAGATCAGTTTCACCAGGAAGGCATAACACACTGGAAGTTCACACTATTCCTCCTATATTTGCCTCCCTCTATGTGTTATGGACTCCTCAGCTTGCTTGTGCATGGAGGGATTGAATCATTGTGCGACTGGATTGTGAATCATCCAGCGAATCCATGAGTCGCGAGCGCAGCAACAAGAACAAGAATCGTTTCAGGCTTCCCACCTGCAAACACAGTTGATGTGTTTGTTTGGAAATTGTGACGGAGCTGAACACAGCAGTGTGAATGTATCTGAACAAGGTGTGCTGAAAAAAAAACACGCTGGTGAGCGGTGGAGGTGTTGTCGCTGTTCGTGCTGAACACTTTGACAGTAATCATGGCCTATTTTAAGCATAGATAATGTACAGCAGGGTCAGAAAGTCTGAGACTACATCAAAAAATCTGTGATGTTTTCCATGTAAATGTGGAAATAATCAGAAAGTCTGACATCGCAAGAAGCTCTGNAAAATCTGTGATGTTTTCCATGTAAATGTGGAAATAATCAGAAAGTCTGACATCGCAAGAAGCTCTGTGGAACATTGTCAAATCATGCTGGATAACTTGGCTCATCAGCTTTGCACAAACTTATGGAGTTCATGCCAGCTCGAGTGCATGCTGTCATTAAGGGGGCGTACCAAATACTAAGATATTCTGACATTCATGTACATTTTTCAAAGATTTAACTTTTCACTCTAATTGTTAAAATTATATTATCATTTGTAATGAAAAATCTCGTATTAAATTCAAAAAGAATGCAAAATAGAAGCATTTGATGCCCTCCGGAACACGTTTTAGAACTCCTTCATGTGAAACAAACAGAAGAAAGTTTGGTTTTGTCCCAGAGGCTGTAAGACTGGTAAATGCCAAAGGTAAAAGAGGAAAGTTCTTGGTACCAACCAGTAATCAACATTAATTATTATTATTATTATTATTATTATTATTATTATTTTATATTAGCATTTTAACTTTTTGTATCCTGTATTTTTCAGGCTTTTAAATCCTGCTGCCTGCACTGTGCACATGCAGGTTTTTGTCTTCTGCTGTATTTGGTGTTCTGTACGAAGTCTGTCAATTCATGTTGTTGTTTGACAACCTACATGCTTTTAATTGCCCCTTGAGGGACTAATAAAGTATTTTTGAAATGAATTGAATTGAATTTTCACAGTGGTCTCAGACTTTTGGACCCCACTGTATGTATCACAGTTATGAGAGTTCTCTAGGATTTCAACAACCAATTTCAGCTTGCAGCTCTGAGCTGCAGTGAGCAGATGTGAATATTACATCAAAAAAAAAAAAAGTGCAAAAGATGCCTCACAGCATAGACCTCTGGATCATCAGCACTGATCCTCCAAATTTATCTTAATCCATTAAACACCACATATATCTAACATATCACCAAAGATTTGGAGATTTCTCATCACAGCACTTCAAATGTGGCTTTTCTCTCTCCGGGCTGTGCTAATGAAAGTCTTTTTTAGAGCATCAAAGTCCGCACAGTTCAAAATATTTCCACAGACATGCATGCTGGACTATTTTCAGCTTTTTTGAAAATAGTCCTTGTATGTGGATTGAATGACGATCCTTTAAAAGGAACTAAAATGTTAAATCTGCTTTTTTTTAAAACAATATGCAGGCAATATTTAATCTAGTTCTGGATTTTTTTTTTATTTTATCTTTTTTTAAGAAGGAACATGTGTAACTGTTACAGATTCTCTATAAATAAAGTTGTTAGTTTTCCCTCTAAGAGTCCTTGTGCAAGAGTCTTGATGATTCTTGCAAGCTGCTTCTCTTCTTCGCTATAGCTGGTACTGTAATGTGCATTAAGACCGTCTCTGAGGGAATTTTGATTGATGCTTAACATTCCCATGAGAGTGCAGATTAGGCCATGCAGTGGATTAAAGGGCTGTTCTTAGATCAACCTACGTATCTCACACACATACGTCAATCTGTTAGATAGAATCTGGATAACGGTTAATCTCTTTGTGGTCTGCCAGGCCGCTGCTCGCATTCTGTTGGTGGAGGAAAATTAAATGTCAGCGTTAGTCACCGTCGGGTCAAAGCCGTGGATGTTTTAATTTTAGATCTCGTGTCTCTGCCATATTTCACGATGCATTACGCCTCGAGAAGTGCATATGAACATGTCGAGCTCCTCCAGCCATGAGGAAGTAAGTGATGCTAAGAGATGCTGAGCACTCCATGACCTCAGATACGTGAAAGACAGAAGTCGCTCTGCTTTCAGACGTATTAGCTTAAAACTGGATACACAGATGAATAACACAGTTGAATCCTCCAATTTGCTGTTGTACATTTCCACTCGCCTTATTTATGGCTCCAAAATAACTACTTATCATTCATTTTCAAGGGCCTTTGACATGAATTGGCGTCCATGAGGAATTGAAACAACATCACCAAAACTAATCACCTCCTACAGATCAGATCTCTGACAAAACCAATCCTAAGTATGTTATAAATGTTTTGGCTTTAGTCTTTAGGCTTGTGTCCTCCACTATTTGGACATGGAGGCTACAAGACAATAACTCCCAGCATATATGGTAAATTTATGAAATTGGACACTAAAAAATCCTGCTTATTGCTCTTTTGATTGAGGGTTAGCACAATGATAACTATAAATATTGTTGCTGTTTGTTTCAAGGAAACCACCATAACGGAGATCAAACAGAAGATTATGAAGATCCCAGAAGCTAATGGACTTGTTATAGATGGGTTCCCTCGTGACGTCGGACAGGCCTTGTCCTTTGAGGACCAGGTGAGTTTCTTTCAAGCTTCATTCAGTGATAAAAATCCTCTTTTTAGTAGAGATTACTGCTTTAAGGACCATACCACCCATTTTGCATGTTTGAGCCTAATATAATCAACTGTCATACATACATGTTATGTTAGACAATCATTTCCCAAAGGATAAAACCGTATTTAAGCTTTTCTGATATTTTGCAAAATCTCAAATATTCAAGCGATACACCCACCTTAAAAATTGATGTTTCTCCTGCTAATAGTTACGCAAAATTATGAAGTCATGGTCATTTAAATTTTTTGATAAATGCAGGTCTTCTTTTGGGACTATATACCCTGGTGGAGACATACATTCACTCTGCGCTTTTTATTGCGCTTAAATGCTAAAATTACGCAAATTGTAAAAAACAAAAAAAAAAAAAAANACAAGCTGATTTTAATAGCGTACCAGAATGAACTGAAACCAATGGTGGTCTGGAAGGTAGGAAAAACATTTTTAATTCACCATTCCAGTAGTATGCTTTGGGAAATGATTGTCAGTAACGTTACCTGTATGACAATTTAATATATGAGGCTCAAACATGCAAAATGGGTGGAATGGTCCTTTAATAAAGCCTGGAGTATAAGACAAAATTAGTTGCAAAAGTCTGAAGAGTTCGTTAAAATGAGAAGAACAAACTCCAAAGATGGCAAAAAAAAAAAAAAAAAAAAAAAGACAACAGCCATTCATTTATCAGGAGAGATGCATTTTCTGGAATTTTTGTAAGATTATGATAATAATTTATGTAAATTAAAATAAATGATAAACACCAAAACTGTAAAAAAAAATAAAAATAAAAAAAAAAAAGACTTTAGCAATGATTAATAATGCAGATACTTTTTTGTAGCTGCATGTTAATGAAAATTCTTCCTTCAGAGTTGAATGACCAATTACGTGACAACTGTGGCTTTTAAACGATTGATGTTCTTTATTAAATTTAAAATCACTTGACATCCATCATCATTCAGATGTGCGTTGAGCGAGCGTTGGAGTGTTTGTGAGCTGGCTGAAGTTTAACTGGGTCAGTGTGAGGAAAGGCTGACCTTATAATCTGGTATTTTTAGCCAACATCAGAGTCAGAGGGTGAAATGACTCGGGTTAGTTTTCTTTGCTCAAAACCAAAGTAGAAAAGTTCCCTTAATTAGCATGTAGCTCTTCTAAAATGTTAGACGTTGGACAGAATGATTCAAATTTTGAATGTTTTAGAAAGAGCATGAATGTAAATGTGACACAGGGTAAAACAATCGATGAATCATCGCTCCATCCAGTGGCTGTTTGGTCTTTCAGAAGAAAGCAGGTGGGGCTTTTTACCATTTAGTGATGATGATGATGATGATGATGATGACGTGGAGCTCCATCTTGTCATCTTCAGTCACAACATGTAAATGGCCTGTTAGCAGCCGCAGCCAATCAGAGAGCTCAAATGAGTCAGTCTTCTCTCTCTCTCTCTCTCTCTCTCTCTCTCCATNTCAGAGAGCTCAAATGAGTCAGTCTTCTCTCTCTCTCTCTCTCTCTCTCTCTCTCCATACATTTACACATGCAGCAACATAACACACGGGTACACATACAGAGATAGAAAGAAATACTTTCTCTTTTTCTCTGAGAGTTTCTCTCTTTCTCTTTCTTTGAATTTCTCTCTCTGTATTTTTCTCTCTGTCTGTCACTCTTTCTCTCTGGTAGTCTCTATTCTTTTTCTCCCTCCCCTTCTCTCTGTTTCTTTCTCTCTCTCTCTCTCTCTCTCTCTGTTTCTGTTTCCCTCCCTTTCCTTCTCCCTTTTGCCACACACACACACACACACACACACACTTGGGTCAGCCATAACAGACCCAAGGATACTCAAGTACATGCATACATAGATATATATATATATATATACATACATACATAAATTACACAAACATCTGTTAAAAATTAATGGGATGATAATGAAAATGAAATAAACACTCTTGACAAACTTAAATATATATATATATATATATATA
>VXCM01002623.1:76118-97096 GCA_014773175.1 Lucifuga dentata
TCTCTCTCTCTCTCTCTCTCTCTCTCTCTCTCTCTCTCTCTCTCTCTCTCTCTCTCTCTCTGTCACACACACACGGTAAGCAGTAACATAACATGAGTAAGCGCTGTACTTTAGACCAAATAATCCATAAATCTTTATATTTGCTTTGTGAATCTCTCCTGATGATATAGTTAAGAGATGGCTTGTCACATTGACTTTACTTTTATTAAGTAAATATTTTATTTTGTAACGCGTCTCTCCATAATAAGAGCCTGCGTTGTGGTTGCTGTGGTTTTTCTCTCTGGTCCACTGTGCGTTTTAGCTAAATTCCACTCGGTACTTTCCCTGTCTGAGCGATGCCCAAACCCACAGAACAAAAAACTAAGTGGTATACAGCTGGTCCAAGTACAGAAAAACGAAAAAGCCCAAGCCGCCGTGGGTATTTACACCAAATGGAATGATTTTCAACCAGACAATGCCAAAGCAACACACACACACACACACACACACATTCACCCATGATAGAGCTACCAAATGAACTATTACTGTGGTTATTTTAGCTGTTTCAAACACGGAGATTAGATGTGATCAAACGTAGCTTCCCTCTGCGTCCCCACATCCGCTGAGGCTGCAAACAACACAGGAGACACATTCTCTGTCACAACAATTTGATTTAACTGATTTGCTTTTATTTTTTAAACCATGACAGCAGCGATTTAGCATGTTTGAGCCCAATCTACACAACACGCATACACATTAAGTTACTGACACTTCCCATAATATACTACTGGAGCAGTAAATCTATCTGTCCCTCAATTTTCATCCAAATGAGATATCCTGCTAACAAACACACACACAAATGCTGGTGTGTCACCTCCTCAGCAGAGGTCATTGTTTTGTTGAAAGGCTTTTACCGTGGCTGTGGGACGTGATCGCTGCATTTACATGTGCAGGATAATGCATCACATTAATATCATGGAAGGAGAAGTACTTTTTCCTGCATCCATTCAGTGTCAGTTTGGGGGCAGAAAATGATTCTCTGAGGACCTGCAGCTTCCATTTTCATCCCTCTTCCCTTACCCCATGCTGCTCCTTTGCTCTTTACAACTTCATAGTAGCCGGTCTCTCCCTTCATCCTCCTCTCAAACCTTTTTAACTCCACTGCTGCTGACTATAGAGCTCTTCGAGTATCTATTTATCTCTGTCTCTTTCTACCTGTATTGTGTTCTCGCCTGTGTGGCTGCATCTCTTCCAGTTTATCAGTTTCCCTGCTAGTCTGTTGTATAATCAAACATAGACACGACAAAACACACCCACCTCAGTTCTACAACTGCTGCATTGCGGGACAAAGCCAGTTGGCCAGTGTTTTGTTATGACTAGATTAAAAGTGCATTTGTCCCTCTAGCATGATTGTAAGTGCAGGAACATTGCATTAGCCTCACTGTCTTCATGAGTAACTGTGCCAACACACCACTGTACTGGATGCTATTTTAAATCTGCCTCCTCACTGGTTAAAAGCATTGTTTGCTTATTATTCTACCTGCTTGCAGCTGTCATCTTGAAATTTTACTCGTGCATGACGGAAAACTAATACACGGACAAAAAACCAAAAGCCAGTTTGCACAAATTTACTGCACAATCCTCACAAAGAATGAAAACGTACTTTGAGTCGAATCAATTACTGCATATTTTGTTAGAGGTGCTTATTCCAAATCCTCCTGCAAAATACGACTGAATGTATTAATCTCACTCTTCTGGAATTATATACTGGATATCATTCAATCCATATTTATCGTTTGAGGCTTTCAACACAGCAGGCAGCTGAGGAAGAGGAAGGAGCATTGCATCAGTAAAGTAATTTTTCTGCATGAATGCATATATAGTTTTGTGTCAGATGGAGCTAGGCCTGAGACACAGACAACACAGGAAGTAAAGGAGCAAAGGCAAGCTCACAGTCTAATACAGGAATGCAGATTGAAATGCGCTTACAAATCCAGGGGGCTCAGACAGACAAAGTGATTAAAAAAGACAGGCTTACGGTCTGTAACAGAAGCAGGCGGAATAGGCAGACAAAATCCAAGCGAAATCCAGGCAAGGTCATCAAATATAGACAGCTAGTAAAACAGGAAATTGGAGAATGTAACACTTGAGCTAGGATACAAAGATAGTCTGGCCAAGACGAGGGTGATTGGGGGGCAGGCGAGCATGTCAGGGTGGGAAATCCTGGGGTTACGGCTGGTAATTTCTATGAAGTTGCACCTATTTTCAGTAAATGTTGTGTGAGAATGATCAGGAAAACTGATATTTTCAGTTTCTACACAGGCTAACATTGAGGAATTGAGATTCCTGCACATTATGTTTGCAGATTTGACAGATTACAGATGCAAGCCTTAACTTTCTGACTTCTACTTATTTTGGGGGTAAAAGTCATATATATTTCCTAGTCCTAAATAACTTATCCCAGTGATGACCTATTGTGTTGCTTACACATGATGAGCTGCATAAACTCCAAGGATAGGCTTATTAAACTACAGAGCATTAACCGCTTTAGTTCCATTTGTTTAAAGAAGTCACACAAAAGAAAACAAAGCTGCTTTAAAAATGCTGTTGTCTTTCACGAGAACTGCAGTGTGGTGAAATACGCAGGAAACGACTCCCAGAACAAGGGTTGATGGAGACAGATGGAGATGTCTGATAGCCTGCAGTTCCACATGCAAGCAAAGCAGAACAAAATAACCAAAGGCAAACAGCAGCCTGGACTGATGCCCACATTCAGCCAGTTCTTCCATCATTTAGCCTTAACTGGTGTGGACCTTTGATAAGGTCAGCTTTGGTAAAGAGCACACACTAGTCCAGTTCTCAGTCAGTCCTAAATAAAGAATGCTGACCTTCACATCCAGCAAAGCAGGAAGTCACATTTCTGTGCTTGGCCAGCTGTCCTCACTTTATTTCTCATCTTTTTATTTCTTTGATAAAGTGTATTTAGTAGTACTTCCTTAAAAGGGTATCAGCAGTCAAGTTTGGCACATGTTTGATTTCAGAGTGTGTGTGAAAGCTTACCGCATCTTCCTGGCCTTTAAGCAAAAGATATTATCACTGACGGAACTGCCGGCACTAAACTGTTGTGAGCATAATTATCATCTGATATGACATGATAGTAATGCATTTCTAGGGACATTTCCTGATTGTTTCATTACAAACGGCTCGGCTCTCCGTTTGGTTAATAGTACTACCTGTGGAAATGGGGGCAGGATCGCTATGGAAACAGAAACTTTCATTTGCAAGATGCAAAACTGAGTCCCCTTGCTAAACTGCACCACAATAAACTGTATTCATGCTATTTTTGGCTCTGGCAGCACACCAGAACAGTGGCCCTGTGCATTTCATCGAAATGAACCATGCCAAGGAGAAAAGCAAACAACAGACTATGAATAGTAATAAACCACTGATATTTTTATAAAGGAAAGTTCCCTGTGTTGAGCAGCTGGATGTAAATTGATGTCATGTTCAAGATGAAGTCCCTGCCAGTTTGAGGGAAATATCTAACTCTTTGTGCTTTTTTTCATAGATACATATATATATATATATACAGACCCACAACTCCAGTGGCAATGTTCTCTTTGTGAGGACAAACCACAGAAACCAAGTTATTTCCTTTTGAGCTTAACATTATCTGGGTTCTTAACCTTTAAATACACAGTACACGTGTTCCTGCTTTTAGTTCACATAATCACTGGTTACTATGAAACGTCTTTGTGTCTAAGACTTTGTAAAAAACTCGTTGGATAAATATTGTAATATGTAACATATGTAATATTATATGTAATATTGTAATATTGTAAAAAAAAAAAACTCATTCATTGGATTGTCACAAATTAAATCTGTAGTATTCAGGCCTCANATTGTAAAAAAAAAAAACTCATTCATTGGATTGTCACAAATTAAATCTGTAGTATTCAGGCCTCAGTCAACATGTTGCAATAATCTGTGTTTGTGTTTATTCATCTACTGTTATACACAGAGTTATTCCTTTAATAGGTACACACCTGTACAATAATGCAATAATGCAAAAAAACAGCCTTGTGGCAATTTCTGCTTTTGTGAAACTGAACATTATATGTGCCACAAAGGTAGGATTTAAGGTTCATTGCATTAGGATTATCGGACAATTTTGCTTTCACCTTGGACGATACCTCTTACTATTGGTGGAGCTGCTGCTTGTTTTGTGGATTTACTGGGTTTACTGGTCCTCTGATGGATTTTGGAAGTTCAGAATATGCAGATTGGGGCCACAGATGTCATATTGTAAGATCTGATTCACCATCTTGCAAAACTGAGCTGTTATTCCTATATTTCCTGTGGTTAGCTGCATGTAAATTGATGTCATGTTCAAGATGAAGTCATGGCCAGGTGGTAAAGCCAACACAGTTACGAAAAACCTGTTGTGTGAAAGCAACACTGCAAAAGAATTGACTTTCAGATGCTTTGGTCTGATTATCTAACGTTCCTGTTAGACAAACAAACAAAGCAACTAACAAAGCAAATCTGTCTGTCTGGCGGTTCAGAATGTCTCAGCTCCTCTTTAAGAGTAAAGAATCATTCTGTTTGGCTCACAGATTCACCTGAATTAACTTCATACTTCTTGTGGAGCAGCTGCAGGCTATTTTCAAGGCTACACTTTTGGCTCTCTGTGTACTAATTAGATCCAGTGAAATTCAACAAGCAGATTTGTTTCAGCATTCAAACCCCCCCAATGACTTCTTGTAAAAAAAAAAAAAAAAAANTAAAAAAAAAAAAAAAAAGAAAGAAAAAAAGGATATTTTATCTGCAGAGAGCGTCTTTATTATTTTATGAACTGCAGTTTTACTTGACATTCTGAATGCCCTGAACATCACACGCTGGTTCACTGAGTCAGAGATTCCTCAAGGCCTGGTGAACACCACACGTTATAAGAGTGAAGGTTGCTGGGTCAGGGTAAGCTGTGAGGTTTCACATTGTGCGTCTCTCCTGGTAGATCTGCACTCCTGACCTGGTGGTGTTCCTGGCTTGCACCAACCACCGTTTGAAGGAGCGGCTGCAGAAGCGAGCCGAGCAGCAGGGACGACCGGACGACAACCCCAAAGCCATCGATCGCCGCCTCACCAACTTCAAACAAAACACCATTCCTCTGGTCAAATACTTCCAGGAGAGGGGCCTCATCGTCACGGTAACAGCGTGCATTGTGGTTATGTCATTGGTCTTATTTCTTTTCCAGGAATTTCCAGGATTTTGTATTACAGAATTATACTAATGCTGCATTCGACAGACCTCGGAAATCGAATTTTTCCCAGTTGGAAGCTCCAACTTTCAACTTCAAACCGTTCCAGCCAAATGTAATCAAAGAAGCATAGCTGAACACCAATAAATACNCTTTCAACTTCAAACCGTTCCAGCCAAATGTAATCAAAGAAGCATAGCTGAACACCAATAAATACTATAAAATTTACTTAAACTTCGTAATAAATGCTAACTAAAGTAAAGTTAGATTACAGGACTGTTTTGTTGTGTTGTTTTACAATGATATTAATCACAGTGGGTATTAAACTTTGTGCAGAGAAGTAATATTATGAAATTATTTACACTTATGTATCAATGGCAAACAGTTATTATACACTATAGATAGGTAACTTGGTAATATATTCTGACCTTTTTCTTTCAATTTCATGCAATAAAAAATACTTTATTCACCTTTTAGCTGATCATTTCCATTCACAAAGCTCGCTTCCACAGTGCTGCCATGTTGAGTGACGTCATACTCGGTAAGTTGGGGTAGATAATTTTGGTCCAAGTTTCCAAGCTGGAGCTCCGACTTCAAATGCCATTCCAACATTTTTCCAAGTAAGAAGTTGGAAAAATCTGAGTTCCGATGTCTGTCGAATGCAGCATTACACCCAAAACTCCTGCTTGTTTTTTGGTGTTATATGCTGACAAACATAAACATCACCATTGCCAACACACATACACACACGTACAAAACAATCTAACTCACCACTACAAACATGGAGTTTTTAAAATTGGAGCTCTTTAGCTCCCCTTGTTTTGTGAGGCAGAAATCAGACTGCTGCTGTGGAAGCGGAGGAGTCGGTGTTAATTGGAGACCAAGACCACTGAGCTCTTCATTAGAAAGTGCAGTTTGGTGCAGAGGGGAATCTATGTGTGTGAGGCGGGTGCTAATAAAGCTCTTGGCTCCTGCAGCCAACAGGAAGCAGCTTCCTTACTCTTGTATCGGGAGTCTTATTGATCTGTCTGAGCCTCAGTGCAACATCGACTTCCTCACAGCAGAGGGAAGACAAATTAACACTCCTGCTTATTTGTGTTTAGATGTTTTTCAGCGGTTTTTGCTCTCAAAATCACAGCATAATCTCGAGAGGATTTTTCATTAACATTAAAAAAGGAATTGAAATTGCAGCCAGGAGCGCCCTAGAGGCCCGAGCCTGCTGTTCTTCCATGTCAGCGCCGTCTTTCTGCTGTGTTTTGAACTGTACGAGTCGATGTGAAAATGCCACTGAAGTAAAAAAAATGCAAAAACATGCCAGGACTCTTAATCCATATTGCAGATATTTTCTGCTCTGAGCTATTTTGTCTGTTCCTTTAGAATATTGTGATTTTACG
The DNA here is from genome assembly GCA_014773175.1 of Lucifuga dentata. Lineage (NCBI taxonomy): Eukaryota > Metazoa > Chordata > Actinopteri > Ophidiiformes > Bythitidae > Lucifuga > Lucifuga dentata. Next base: position 82,749 of record VXCM01002623.1, read on the forward strand.
TCTACATGTAATTTGCTCGCTTGTCATGTTCTCTCTTTCCTGATAGTTAGTGGTTTTTGCTATTTTAAGCAGTCAGTGCAACTTTCAGCAAAGCCACTTTCCCCTTAAATCTGCCTTATCTACTTCGAAGTGACTTCCTGTGTTATCGAAGAAAATAACCCGATGGTAAAGTCTGCGTAGTTCAAAATTCATCCACAGCAAATGGAATCATTCAGGACTAAAAGTCTCTTCTCCTTTCAGTGAACGGTGTGGGTGTTTGTGCAGATCGTGGTGATGAACGGCGGTGTAATCAATGCCTCAGCTGCACTTTGTTTTTACGCTATTCTCTAATTAAAGCTCTAAGCTCTAATTAGAGGTTTTAGGCAACGGAAGAGCAGGCAGCGCCGCGTGGCATTTTCCTGCCTATACGTGCAAACAGAAGGAAGACGCTCAGATTGTCTTGTCTTGTTATAATGTACGTCTGCAGCTGATGTTCAGTATATTCGGTAAATATTATGTGATTGGACCATTGTCATTTTTTCAATATGAACACTTTCCTGCAACCTCCCTCAGCTTTGCTTACATTTAACCCCATGGTTTCCCATATTACCCAGAATGCCTTTCACACGTTTAGATATCTTGTATTGGTACCTCCAAGTCTCAGGTGTACCTTGAGCTGTATGCTAATATTGCATGCTAACATGCTGAGGTACTATAGGCACGATAACGTTATCTAATGCTGCGTTCGACAGACATCGGAACTCAGATTTTTCCGACTTCTTACTTGGAAAAATGTGTTGGAACAGCATTTGAAGTCAGAGCTCCGGCTGGGAAACTCGGACTGAAATTATCTACCCCGACTTACCGATTATGACGTCACTTAACATGGCAGCGCCGCTGAAGCGAGCTTTGTGAATGGAAATGATCAGCTAAAAGGAGAATAAAGTATTTTTTCTTGTGTGAAATTGAAAGAAAAAGATCAGAATATATCGCCAAGTTAACTGTCTATTTTGTATAACTGTTTGCCATTGATACTTAAGTGTAAATAATTTCATAATATTACTTCTCCGCACACAGTTTAATACCCACTGTGATTAATATCATTATAAAACAACATAACAAACAGTCATGTAGTCTAACTTTACTTTAGTTAGCATTTATTATGAAGTTTAATTAATTTTACAGTATTTATTGGTGTTCAGCCATGCTTTTTTGATTACATTTGGCTGGAACAGTTTGAGTTTGGAAATTGGAGCTTCCAACTGGGAAAAATTAGACTTCCGAGGTCTGTCAAATCGTACATTAACATGCTAATCGTTAGCCTGCTTCATTACAGCTACTAGCATGGCTTTAAACATTATCTCTTGTTTTCCATTAATGTTGGCAGGAATGCAGGAATGTGCAAAACTCAAAGCACGCTACAAGATCTGCATATACAATTTGGGCCAGATTACACGTTATTCTTAGCTGTGTAAAGGAGATTATTTAATTCCCTGGAGTTTGCAAAGTTAAAATCTTCCTTTTCACAGTTAGTTGACTGTTTGCAGAAGCGGTATTCCGTGATGCCTCCAACCACCCAGGCACTTTACAGCCTCTCAGACTGAGAGAGGAGCCGCGTGGGTCACCCATGTCATCATCACATACAGTATACGGCCTGTCTGTGTCGGCCATCTTTTTCAGCAGAGTAATGGAAATCCTTCCATCTGAGCAGCATGAAGTACTGCTACAAAATTGGCTAAAAAATGGGCGGAAGGGTAAAAGAGCAGCTGTCAAAGGTGTTAAATGGAAACTTGACTCACATTTGTGCCGTAAGACTGGAGAGTGATTTTAAACCACAAAGGCAAGAGCGCTATGACTCTAATGCATTGTGATGGATCCTACTGCAGAGGTGCTGCTCAGATGCAACGTCCTGCACCTCTGGCCAGAACACTTTCGTAAATTTGCCATTTGACTGAATTTTAGGAGCTATAGTGTTCAATTTTAAAGTTTATGGCAAATGTAATAAGACATCTGACAAATTCAGAAGTAAAATGTATTTAATAGCTCTGTGTCTACAGATACATCGTCCCTTTGCAGTTTGACATGTTGGGATTTTTCCCAAAACACCTTGGCTATAGCAATTTCCTTTCCAAATAAGTGTGAATGAAAAAAGTCTGCACCCCTTACCCAAGTGAATTGGACGTTTCGAGAGCTAATAGATGGTTTGATCCTCCCGTGAATTGCTGTTGCCACTTTCTTTGTTGTGTGGCGTGTCGTCGGGCGGTTGCTTTGAGTCTCAGACAAGCAGCATCACTCTTCCTTTGTTTTTAGTGTCTCTTGTTTATCAAAGTGTCCCTACAACCACACATGCTTGACGCCTTGTAAATCAAAGGTTGGCACATTCTAAAGGACAACTTTTATGACAAACGATGTCTGCTTTGTGCACTTGGGCCATTCTTATTCTTCAAAAACTAAAATAAGGGTATCGGCCTGAAAAATAAATCTTGAGAGGAGGAAGGAAAGTCTGAGAGGTTTGGCTTCTGTTCGTTTTTGTGTGGAAACTATGTTTTCAGTTGTTTTGATGAAGGTTCTCAGTCAACCAGGCGGTAGATAAGTTGTAGAAAACTCAGTCAGGTCAACTGGATTCAAGTTTTTAATTCTTCAGTTTCACCATTCATCCAAATGGCTTCATCAGTCAGAAATGAATGCAAAGAAGGAGGTTAAACCGTCAGTAACTATAGTAACTATGGTGTCCAAACACAACTAATTTTCAATTCAAATCAAACAGATATTATTCAGATTTGTTGAATAATGCGTGAAAATGTGAATTGCCTCATTCAAATTTGATGAATAAATTTCAAACAAATTTCAACTTCTAATTTTCAATGGCCCCCTGGTTGGATGCAGGACCTGTTCCTGTTTTTCAGTTTTTAGTTTTTCAGCAACAATTGTTGTCAATTGTTGCTGAAAACCTACAACTACGTGTGCATTTTTATCCAGCACAATGAAATTTTGGGGCAGAATTATGGCTAGATTAGGGCTTTGGTAAGGATCAGAGTCAGGGATGTAGGTTATGGTTAATGTAATCCTACAGGGAATAAATATGTCATTACAGTATCCTCACAAGTACAAAATACAAGTGTGACTGTGTGTCAGTTTCAGTTTGTTGGATATTTGCTGAGAGTTTGAACTGAGATCCACCTTTTCTGCAGATTAATAGCCCTTAATGTGGAAAAGACGATTTTGTTCTGGTGAAATTTACCTGCAAAAAGAATCCAGCAGGAGCCTTCAGAGGAAAAAAGAAGTGGAAAAGTCATACCTGACTACAAAAAGAAGCTTATCTGCACAAAACAGGTGTGCTCTGTTTCATTTGTTGGCCTTGAGGTTTCCTAACAGAACTCCTTCCTTACAGGAGTGAGTCAGATGTCTAATGTCATCATGAGGAACTCTTTAATGTGATTCAATCATAAGTTAATGAGCAAATATCTGTGTTGTCTTTGATGTTTTCTGACTGTAAATCCAGGAGCAGAGGACAGGTCATGACTGTGGTACATTAAAAGATAAAGCCATTAAAGCTGTGTTATGGACTAATCGCTCTAAATCCCCTCTGAGCTCTTAAAGTGTCTAAATGGTTTTTTGTTTGTTGTCTCAGGTTGGATTAATTTTGTGTTATGTTATTATTTTACAATATAAAGATTAGCCTCTTACTGCTTTAGATTCATGTGTAGATTCTGCGTTTTTATATCTAGTGAAGCATGAACAAAATCTCATTAGTGTGTAGCTGGGACACAGTCAGGAACACTACCAATATCCTCTTAGGGCATTTTCACACCTAGCTCGTTTAAAATATTTATTTTGGATCCTATAATGTTTCCACCTTAAAAGGACCATACCAGCCATTTTGCATGTTTGAGCCTAATATATTCAATTTTCATACATGTTACGTTACTGACAATCATTTCCCAAAGCATGCTACTGGAACGGTGAATTAAAAATGTTTTTCCTACCTTCCAGACCTCCATTGGTTTCAGTTCATNTTTTTTTTTTTTTTTTTTTTTTTTAGAAGATGCGTAATTTTAGCGATGAAGCGCAATAACAAGCATGGAGTGAATGTAATAGGAACTATAGTCCCAAAAGAAGATCTGCGTTTATCGAAAAATTTAAACAACGACTTCATAATTTTGCATAACTATTAGCAGGTGAAACATGGATTTTTAAGGTGGGTGTATCATTGAATATTTGATTTTGAAAGATTAAGAGATTTTGCAAAATATCAGGAAAGCTGAAATATGGTTTTATCCTTTGGGAAATGATTGTCAGGAATGTAACATGTATGAAAATTGAATATGTTAGGCTCAAATTTGCAAAATGGCTGGTATGGTCCTTTAAGTTTGATTAGTTTCAGCATATGTGAACAAAGCAATAAAACTCTGATTCGCACAATTCCAACTGAACGATGGAGCAATTTGTTTGAGGTGAGAACATGATCTCAACTAGTCCCAGACCAACTACGGGGTAATCTATTGATCTATTGATTGATCTAGAACTGCACAGGTTTCATGTGGTTAAAGCTTAACTACAAAGACAGAAAAGTTTGTTTTACATTAGAAGCTCTTCAGATATCTCTGCTGAAAAACATTAAATGTGCCGATCATAATACAAACTTTACTGCAGTTATGGTTAGACTTGGCAATTGAAACAGATGCCGTGAAATGGCTGTAACATATTAAACTTCCCTAACACATGTTCAGATGAACATGTTCAGGTTAGCGTGTGCTTGTATTTTCTCAGCATGTTGCTCCATTCTCCTATTCAGCCATCTGTCTTCACATCATGTGAAGCAACATGTGGTTTTCCACACGTTGTCTGGAAGTCAAATTCAGCTTCTGCTGCCATAGTTTTTCTTTGCTTATATTCCAAATGATGACTATGATGAGGAAATATCCCAAATCTGTCTTTGTTCCATGTTTTTTATCCCAGCATAGTAGACTTCATCCTGTTTTGATTTTGTTGCTCTGCCCCCAGATCTTTCTGACCAATGAACAGAGAGACTTCTCACATGACGTTTGCTGCTATATTTTGGTTTGATTTGACTTTTTTCCTGGTAAATGCATCACTGCAATAATTTACTCCCTGATCCAGACCAGAGCAAACAAACTACAGGTTGAAAACACCCTCAGTGTAAGAAACTCAAGGGTTTATGGGAAATACAGTGTTTACTTTCTTAAAACTACAACCCCAAAACTGACAAGTCCATTAGAGCGTCATAGATTCTCATCTTTCTCTTATCCAAGACAACCAAACAAAAATACTGTTTGTCAAACTTGTGAATAATATTCAGTTTAGATCTTATCTGCACACAAAAAGCAGGTATTAACATTTTGATTAAATTTTAATTGGATATGGCTCTCCTGGTGTTGAGTAATTTTCCCAGTGAAGAATTAAATTGTTTCTTGACTAATGAATGCAATAACTGCTGCAGCTTAATTGCTTTAGCTCAGTGCTAGGCTTTGTGTGAAAGTACTCCATTCAATATAAATGACAGGTCTAACACAGGAAGTCATTTTAAAAGAACAATCGCAATGACTCATGGACTCCAAAATAGCTAAGGCTGAATTTGAATGATTGATTTGTCATTAGGCACGTCTGCGGATCTATTTATTCTCCACGTTATATAGAATTAACTTGTCCTGTTTGTGGCATTGTGAAAAGTTGTGGCGCTCCTGACTCAGTTTCTCCACTTTTGGCAAGACATGTTAAGACTTCATTATTGTGAACGTTTGTCTTAGTGCATCTTCTGTAATGTTTGTCTCAATTGTGGATTTTAGATTTCTGTGTTGAGAAATGATGATGAAAACGTGTAGGAAGGCTTGTGAGACACACACAAACACACGCACACACACACACACACCTCCGCGGTGATGTCTTACAGGAAATTGCCGCGGGGAGAGATAATTGTTTGTTGTGGTCCTGGCTGAAGTCGCCCTGTCATTGCAGGAACTCGAGCCGATCTAATTAAGAATTCCCTGAGTGAGTTCAGCTCAAGCTTCCTTCCCACATGCTGCTGGATGCCACACAGATAAAAACAAACAAGATCTCACTGTCATTCTACTGCTGTTAACTATCCAGAGAGGTTAGGAGGGATTTGTTGCTTTATTCCTGAAACATAATTGAGTTGTTGTTCCCTCGTTAGTAATAGCCACCAGGTGAATTTATGAACAAGTCTCTGCTCGTCAACAAAGGATAAGACCGATCTAATGCTAAAAACACCTTCATATTAAAGATAACAAATAACCTGATAATCTAAATTTGCATTGGATTTTTATATGAAGTTGCACCATCTTTATCTAATTCTAATCTAAAAACCCAACTGATAGAGCTCCCTGTTGTAACAATATCGCTCCACTCACAGCTTTCGTACAGTCATTTACTATCACAGATGGTGTTTTGTTTTTATTAGCTTTTGTTTTGTCACAGCATGTGGCAGCGTTGAGCTTTATGTAACACCAGAGATGTTGGACATGCATAGAGTGTGGAAGCTACTCTATGAAATAAGACATCGCATGCACGTATGCGCGACGTTGCCACGTTCACTTGAATCGTTGCTTGTGCACATTCTGTAGAATTAATACTATTGCAAGATGCAAGATGCAATACCTACAAAAATCACAGGAGGAGCTACATCACTTTACATCAGCAGCATCAGGGCTCAGCTCAGGGCTCAGCGTTTAAGCGCAATAAAAAGTGTGGCATGAATGTATGTCCCCACAAGGGAATATAGTCCCAAAAGAAGACCTGCATTTATCGAAAAATTTAAAAGACCATGACTTCATAAGGCNGGGAATATAGTCCCAAAAGAAGACCTGCATTTATCGAAAAATTTAAAAGACCATGACTTCATAAGGCTGCATATCATTAGCAGGTGAAACATCAATTTTTAAGATGGGTGTATTGCTTGAATATTTGATTTTGAAAGATTAAGAGATTTTGCAAAATATCAGGAAAGCTGAAATACAGTTTTATCCTTTGGGAAATGATTGTCAGTAATGTAACATGTATGAAAATTAAATGTATTAGGCTCAAACATGCAAAATGGGTGGTATGGTCCTTTAACACTTTTTATCCACTCTGTCTACAAGCTTACAACATCTTCTTATCAATATGCCAAATTTTCCATTTTCCAGCTCAGTCAAGTGTAAAACTTTTTTTTATTATTTTTTGGGCAATATTTTTTTTTTTTTTACCTGGCATTTATATTCACATTTTTACATGCACAAATTGAAGATGTGCATAAAAACAGCTAAGTGGAAACCCGCTTTGTGCTATCTCCTTTGAAGAGTCTCAGAAAACAGATAAATGGATTATTCTGAGCCTGTTTGCTGGAATAAGAACATGCTATGCACTTTGAGAAAATTCATTTTAGCAGTTTGTGGTTCCAGACAGGGAGAGGTCTGAGCAGCATGATGGCTTCCCGCATTCCAGGGAATCCTCAATTTGATCCCATGCACTCCTCTTCAGCAGGTAGACTCGAAGGGCCCCAGGGCTCAAGGGACTCCCATTCAGAGATCAGACACTGATCCCATTTTAGTTTGTTTCCATGGCAACCGATGGAGACAGCACTGATCCTGCGCCATCCTTACCTTACATCGACTTATTTATATATTTATCTGAATTGTCAAGTAAGTAACCCAGCTGAGTATCGCAATCCTGAAGGCGAGGCGGTGGGAAAGAGTAAAGCAATTATCTACCGTCTGTTTATTTTTATCCGTGTTTGCATGCTCGCGGTCTCTCTTGCCTTTGAGCTGGTTATCGCTGGCGCTGATTAGAGCAGAAGGATGACCAAAGAGCTGATTAAGGAGGAGAAGTCTGGTTCAATCAGCTTCTAGTTGGCTCACAAAGAGATTTAGCATGGTCCATTTGTGAATACTGCATGCTCAATGGAAGGCTGCTGCCACGGAGGAGTCTGAAAGAGAGCAATTAAGAGAGAAGGGAAACTAATTAATCTAGTATCATTAAAACTTACAGTGCTAAATAACCCCAGTGTCTCCCCTCTCACGCGTCATGCTGTCGGGATTCATTCAGGACGTCATGGCGGCTTTACACAATCAGCATGTCCTTTATGTTAGTGATGCTGTGAATTCAGATCGTGACTTTTCCTTCATTCCTGAAAAATTCTACTGCAGACTGTGAAATAAAAAGGCAAGAAATGTCAAAAACCCCGCTTGAAATTTAGTGAACCCAATGAATTTTTCATCAGATAGGACTTTTTTTTTTTCTCCTTTCAGCTGGATGCCGACCGAGATGAAGAGGAGGTCTTCTGTGACATTAGCATGACGGTGGACAACAAGCTGTTTCCCTCCAAAGAGCCTGCAGCTGGTGAGGCGAATATTTGTCTTGTAAAACTAAAAAGAGCTTCAGTGCTCAGATTAACCTGAGTAATACTTCAACCTAAAAAAAAAAAAAAAAAANAAAAAAAAAAAAAAAAAGGTTCTTCTCCATTAAGACGGACGTTGTTGCTCAACACAATCCATGCAACACAAACCAGGCCTATGAAAGTTTTGATAATGAAACTCCACATATGACCTCGTGCAAACCTAAGGGAGTCTGCCTCCCTTCCCGTGTCGGATCTAACGATAGGACTCTGAAAGTGCTGCAGGGCGGCACGGCATGGCAGCAGCACGTCGGGATATCAGACTGGATTGAGAATAATCCTATATGACAGCTGATGTGCACTAAAAACAGGTATTCTTATGGAATAGAAATGCACAAAGCAACCATTGATGCAGATCTGTCTCATTTGTTTTGGATCTGTTGCAAACTGGGAAAATTCACTATTTGACACCTTAAATAAGGCATTCAATTTAGACATTCAGCCCAGTCCTGAGATGGCCGTATTTGGCTCCCAGGTGAGGTCGCTGCAGTCACTAGCAATAAAGAAAATGCCATTGCCTTTGCCACTTTACTAGCTCAAAGATGAATACTATTGGAATGGAAATCACCACGACCACCAAAAGCCTCAGTGATTTAACGCGTTTGAAACTAGAAAAAATTAAATATGCCATCAGGGGATCGCTCAAGAAATTCAACAAGATTTGGAACCTGTTGTTCATGTATTTCAACAAACTTACTTCAGAGGAACATGATACTTAATAGAGTTCATGTCTGTCAACACAAAATCTGGAATACAACTACAACAAATATTTTTATGTACGTATAGTATATTCATAACTTATCTGTAACAAGTAAGGGGATGCCCCCCCCCCCCNTTTTTTTTTTTTTTTTTTTTTTTGATTAGATGGGAAGGTGGGAAAAAAAAAAAACGTTCATTGTTTCAGAGTTCAATGTGCAGATTGTTGATTTTCTGGGTCAGTAAAAATAAAGTTGAATAAAAAAGAAAAGAAAGAAATGCACAAAGCAAACACATACTGTGCCAGCCAATACACAACAATAACGCTCTTTATATACACACAAACTTTACTGTCACTTTTGACTATGATCAAACTGCTGCTCATATTTCTATATTCTGTAACGAAAAATATCTTGTGGCTGTTATGGAGTCAGAAAATTAGCTCAGACACTAACGAAGGGATTCTGATTACATTTTGTTGACTTGGGTCAAGGAAGAGTTGATTACATTTGATTAGAATTGATAAGAGGCAGATCACATTCAGATCCAGGACTTTTTTTCTTTCTTTAACATCTAACATATTTAGTTAACAACTATGAATCCAAAACTAAGTTAATCTTAATGGGGAAAAAAAATTTCATGCATGTGAATCAGACTATTAACAGATCCAGATATTGATATGCTTGGACAAAGGCTGCATTTATGAAATTGCTGTACACGCACACATAAGTTTAGAAACATGCTATTATCAATGTGTAGCTAAGATTATGCTGATTCAGGATAAAAGTGTTTTTTTTTCAACAGTTAAAAATACAAATATAGATCTGGAAGGAATGCATGCAATAGCACTGTGCTATGAATTAGCATGATAAATGTTTTTTTAGACATCTGATTTTGATGTAATGATAGTAAAAGTCTGGCTATATATTGGCAAAAAATGAATAAATCAGAGGCGTGTTGGGCCTTGGTGGAGGTATGAGCCCTTCAAGTGCCTTCTAGTTCCAATTTTTTTGTACAACTCAGTTTGTTTCATGAATGAGTGTCAGTATCTTTACTCAGGGTGGATATGAGACCAATTCACTAGAAATTATATTTGATTTTAGAAAATTGTTTCAGTATTTTTAATAAAATAAGAGTGTTATCATTCAATATAGACAACAATAATTGGATAAGGTGGAGTCTTCCGCTTTATTCACATTACATAATCACATTAGGCAGTTAGCATTCTAAAAAAAAAAAAACAAATCATATTCACAGGAGGAAAGTTTTGTCACAGTGATCAAGACAAAAACAAAAGCAAACTTTGATGTCAAGCAGAGTGTGTATGTGTGTGTAATGAGCAAATGTTCTTTAAAGTGGCCATGAGCCAAATTGTGATGCAATGTGCTGTAACAAATCCTAAACGCTGCTGCTGTTCTACCAGCACAAAAAGTACAATTCTCAACATCCGCAGGCAGAATCTGGCTTTTCAACAGCTGCCAACTCATGTCTACCGACTAAATGAACCACATACATGATGACTAAAAACCAAATGACACCCAAACCATCACCCACGAGCTCCTTGGTTACCACAAGTGTTGGCATAGCAACCAGTAAAGCAGAGTTAGCCGTGCTTTGTGAGAATTACAGCACCAACAAGGTTAGAATCCCTTTCTGAACAAACGTCAAGGAGACCTGTGAATTACTGAATTCTTAATTATGAGCCGTTTTTCGCTCTTTTCAAGTGTCAGGCGGTGTTCCGTTCCTGACCGTCAATTATAATTAGAGAGCCGCGTGTTGAGTAAAAGAACATAATCAGTCAGCTCTCCGCAGGCGTTTTTAACAACTTGTGAGTTCTTAAGTGATGAGGATGGTGAAGGTTTGGGATAAAAGAAGAAATATCAGTGTTAACTCAAAAAAGAAATTGATGAAAAATCTTTTCTCACCATTTTTTTCTTTGCTTTCTATTACACTGCATATTCTGAGCTCCGCTGCTACCATAGATGATCTCGTTAACTATAAACTATAGTGAAAAATGTCTTCTCATAACAGGAAGCAACATTTTGGTGTGCAGGGAAATAAAATTATTTTATACCCGTTTTTTAATTTTTCTTCTTTTGAAAATCTGGAAACACCAGAAACGATGAGCCTTAAATATCTGATCACAGTAAACAAAATGAAGCTGCGTTCTCGCTTAGCTTTTGCAATCAAACACAGGCGACTCTGCATTTTTCATTGCAAGGAGGAGGCAGCTCGCTTTAGCTTCAGAGACAGGAAAAGTTGAGGAAGGCGTTGCACAGAAACCCTTGTAGGTAATGTGTAATGTGCAATCACATCCATGTTGCTGTAGTTTGGTTCTTGTAGTTTGATGTAACAAGTTGAAAGGTTAACACACTCTAAGGCTGGATTTACGCTACAAGTCTTGATGCTCAATTCTGATGTTTTGCCTATGTCTGATTTTTTGTTCAGCGTTTTACATTTTCTTTTTTAAGCGGCTCATATCTGATACATGTATTTACAGACTTTGACCTGTAGCCTGGATGCAGCTGCACATGTGCACATTTTTGAGACGCATAAAAAAAAAAAAAAAAANAAAAAAAAAAAAAAAACGCTTCAATGGACTAAGATGAGAGAAATATTTAAAAATATGATCAGCGGGTTAAAACATTCACATGCAGAGAGAAACATCTGATATGTTGTTTGAGCGTTTATCTCTCCCATCGGGACATGTATTTTCGTCGGTTAATCACGGAGGAGAAGCGGGTGGAGTTGGACTTTTGCTTCTTAACGGGAGGCTGTTATCACACAGTAAAGCCTGGTTCGTGCTTCACATCATGACAGAAGACGTGCGGAAAGTGTGACGTAATTGCGGTTATAACGGCCGGCTGCAGATGCTGCTTTGGAGGGTTGACCACATGGTCGTACACCAGGCTTTAGGCCTGGTTCATGCTTCACGTGGACGTGGTGCGGACATAAAAGCAGACGTCTCCACAACATACCGTCTGTGTATCCTGGCATTCATGCTTCTCACGCATTCATGACGACCGCATGCTTCAACGGTGGCGATTTATGTTAACAACGGCTGGTTAACTGCCTCAAAACATTATTTATCCTCTCTCCCTTCCATACCTCTACACCTCGGTTTCCTCCATACCTCTTCGTATCTCTTCACTTGGCCAATCATCATTGGAGGCGTGTAATGTCATGTGAACGCCGTCCATATTGCTTCAAAACTCCAGTGGTGACCACGCCGTCAACCCTCCAAAGCAGCGTCTGCAGCAGGTCGTTATGGCTGCAATTATGTCATACTTTCCACGCGCCTACTGTCATGTCTGCATGAAGCATGAACCAGCCTTAACAGTCTGACATAAACACACATCAGCATGTCTGATATATATATAGTATGTCCTCCATTTCTGATTACAGAGAGCGTCATCATATTGATCACTTATATCATCCATATGCAGACAAGGTGGAACTTTACGTAGGAGTCGGAATGGGAAGGAAATTTGTGTATTTAGACAGCAGTCGTATTGGCAGATATCTGATACGTATCTGATTTATTTTCACATATGCCAATGGCCAAAACGGATCTGAGAATATCTGATTCCATGCGGCTTTTTAACCATTTACATCTTCAGGAAGCATATCCGATACACGTGAGCCAAAGATCGGAATCAGTCGTGACTCAGTGGTTGTGTAAATTCAGCCTTAGATTCATACCAACTTTAGGTACTTGGAGTTTTCCATACTCTGTACTGCAGAGTCAGTACTCAGAAAGTATTAAGGTCAGTACTTTGTCCTGTGTAGTACATGAGTACAGTTTGAAGCTGAACTGCCTCTGACTGCCTATTTTTGCTCCTTTAAAAGAACTTTGGATCAGATTTGCCACAAAGGCTCAAAGACAGGAAACAGGATTGTGTCAGGAGGTACAGAATCATCATGACATCCCGCCATATGCCATCTCAGAGGGAGCCACGTTACGCTGATCTAAAGAGACCGCCGGCCAATGTTAAGTGAAGAGTGAAACACAGAATGGTCCTGGCTGAGGCTTTAGGAAAACATCCGTCATTATTACAGGCAATGTTTACTGTCAGAATGAAAACGGCGCCGTAGAGAAAACAAATGTCATGCTCGCATCATTTGTTAAACCAAGCACGTCAATTGAATGCAGCTCGTATTCCCCATGACTCTTGACATCAAATTGTTTTGTGCCACTTGATCACTACCTGACACATCTCCTGCTGGGCCTCTTCTCACACACACACACACACACACACGTCTGCTTCATAAAGTGTCACCAAAACACTCGACAGATACAGGCAAGAGAAAAAAACTTCACTTCTGACGAATGAGAAACGTTCACAAGCCTCATTAAGCGACGCAGAAGCAATCACTGCTAGCTAAAAGTAGGCAAATCTGCATAATGTTAGGTAATTAATACTAAATGATCATATAGGGAAACCTCATTACATTGCTCTTTAGATTATAGTGGACTTGCTGAAATGTAAAACCCGTGGAGTTCATTTGTCTTTTCCTCATTAGAGGTGAAACTGACATCCCATCAGGAATCCATTTACATCTCCATCTCATAGCTGTTTACAGCTGCATTTTCCCAAGAGCACAGTGAATTCTGTACATTTATTCTGCATATAATTTCCTTAATGGAGTTTCAAAGCAGGTGTTCCATCGAGAAAAAAAATAACTGAATGGAGCCTCACTCAAAGGTCGACTAATGGCTCTATTTTGGCACCAAGAATAAGAAAGAAGACTCTTAAGTCAGTACGTGACTCATATTCAGTCATTAGTGGTTTTCTGCCTTCTTACAATCTTAACTTTATTTATTTATTCTTCTTTCTGTCTGCATATATAGTTGTGGTATATGCCAAGATTGGCACAACCATTTTTTATATATATGCAATTTAATCTAGCAACAGACAGATAATACTGTATATAGTTCGTAGGTGAGTGTGTGTGAGTGTGTGACCTTCACCGGCTTTCCTTGACCAACTTATTACACTTTATTTAAAACTAACAAACAATTTCTATCAAGGAGGGCTAAACACCTGAACAACAACACAAGGACAAGAACACACAGACGAGTAGTGACAGTAATAACCAATAATAACCAGTAATAACCAGTAATAACCAGTGTAGTGGTTTAATCTGTGAAACACAAAAGAGGCTAAAACCCCACAACACAACCAGGAGCCAGGAAAGGCGCCACATGCACCACCGGAACAGACAAGCAGACCACCGGAAGAGCAGGCCAGGCCACACCCCG
>VXCM01002624.1:0-68236 GCA_014773175.1 Lucifuga dentata
GCTTGGGTGTTGAGAGCGCCATTAGCGTCCAATTATGGTACAGCACAACTGTGACTGTTACAAGTTCCTTGGATGTTTTCCTTGGATCTTCCTGGATGAGTTGTTGCCGTGCTCTTGGAGGAATTTTGGAAGGTTGGCCACTTCTGGGAAGGTTCACTATTGTTCCAAGTCTTCTCCATTTGTAGAGAATGTCTCTCACTGTGGATCTGTGGAGTCCCAGAGCCTTAGAAATAACTTTGTAACCCTGATGTATTTCAATCACCTTCTTCCTCATCTCTTCTGGAATGTCTTTTGATCTTGGCATAGTGTGCTACTGGTGCGCTTTTTTAGCCAACTTCATGCTTCTGAAAATGGCCTATTTAAGTGATGATTTGATTGATTGATTAATAGTAACCAGGCCTGGGTGTGTCTAGTCCAGCTGCAGCCAGTTATCACTGCAGTTTGGTAATTTTTTGGATGTAATAACTAAGGGGGCAAATGCTTTCTCACACAGGCCTACTTGGTATTACATAACCTTTTTGCTTCAACAAACACAATTATCACTTAAAACTTATATTTTGTTCAGGTTTATTATTTGTTCAGGTTTATTATTATATTCAAGTTGCCTTTGTTTTATGTTAGATTTTGGTTGTGGATCTGAAACAGTTTAATATGAGATACACACGAAAAGAGAAGAAATCAGGAGGAGGGTTGAATATTTTTTCATAGCACTGTAATTACACTTTCCATTGCAATTATAATATCTTTGGCAGTATTTTCAGAAATCAAAAGACATTTCAGATATGGGAGGGGTGCTCTCCTAAAGAAACAGTGCACAAACGAAGGCAAGTACGTACACTGGCATCATTAAGCTGGTTCTAAAGTGAAGCATGAAGTCCTGTAACAGACATGTTCAGGATAGTTCTCTCCCTCTCTCGATCTCCAGTTCCCCACTTGTTTTGCCAGTTCAGTCTATAACTGCTTATTTTTCCTCCATCAATCCCCAAACACACTCCCACTCTGTTCCTCCAAATTATCTACTTATTATCAACAGAGGCTATTATTGTTTAACAAAGACATCATATAGATATAATCATCAAGTTATAAGACCATCATGACCAGAAAGCAACATTAACACAGCATATATGGAGTTAAAGTTTGTTTCCTTTTCTTACTCAAGTTTACTGGCAGCTTAATAAAAACTGGATGGAAAATTTTCCTACTCACATGCACCTCCGATTGCAGTCTAGCAGGCAGCGCTCTCTCTCTTCAGAAGGCTTCAGAATTCAGGCACAATAATGCACCTCTGGACTTTATTTTTCATGTCTGTTATTGTGCCATGGATGTTATCTTCTGCAGCCAAACATGAATACATGGAAGTAAAAAATCCTAAGGTAAAAATATCTTTTGTGGTTTTTGATTGGAGGGTACACAGTACAGTCTGAGTTGAGAGGAAAAGTATATCTGTGTTCTTCAAGTTTTGTCTTTTTATAGAAAGACTTTGAGATCTTTCCTGACCATGGCATTCCTGAAGACTCAGACATTGGACCAGTGGCAGATCCAAAAGCTGATGGTAATGTTTCTGAACAGATAAATAGTTGATTTCAAAGTAAACATTAAACAGTAAATAGTTGTTTCAAAGCAGATGGTACAAGACTTGGTGAGGCATTGTTCCACATTTATGAATGTAACTCAAACTCGTATTATGTAATAGTGGGGCTGTCCTCTTCCAAAGTGCATGAAGCGAATTTTAAGTTGCACAGTGGCATAAAAGGAGGATAATTAGTTGACATATTTATAAGACAACTTTTTTCCTGTAAAAATCGAAAATAATAATAAGAAAAATAATAATAATAATAATAATAATAACAATAATGAAATACAATCTGATTTCAGAAATGCCAACATGCCTACTGTGTGTCTGTCTGACTGGATCTGTTTACTGTGAGGAGGTGTCCCCTGAAATGTCAGCCGTCCCAGCATTGCCAAAGGAAACAGCATATCTCTATGCACGTTTCAACAAAATCACAAAAATAAGCAACAAAGACTTTGCAGACATAGGTAAATAAAAGCCAATAAATAAAAGTGATCTAATTCACCTCTTTGAACACCATCTTTCACTCACTCCCACTCTTTCTGTTTCACTTGTCTTTTTTCAGCCACATTAAAAAGAATTGACCTGACTGGGAATTTCATTACTGAAATAGAAGATGGAGCTTTTTCAAAGCTTCCCAATCTTGAGGAGCTCACTCTTGCAGAAAACAGGCTAACAAAACTTCCCATGTTGCCCGCCAACCTTATATTATTAAATGCCAATTTCAACAAGCTTAAAACCCAGGGTGTGAAGTCGACTGCTTTTAAAGTAAGTCTGTCCAATAACCTCTTGCTAAAACCTCAGTGACAGTGCAAAATATGTTTCAAGGTTAGAGGAAGCAGCCTCAGCCAAAATTGATTAAAAAATTGTTCTTTTGCGGTTTCAGAAACTCACAAAACTGGCCTATCTTTACCTCGGAAACAATGAACTGACAGCAGTACCGCAACTTCCAGAATCTCTTCACGTTGTGCACCTGCATGTAAGTTAATCTCCAATTGCTTAACTGCAATCATAGCAACTGATACTGGACTACTTTTATTAGAAAAGCTTTTAGATAAATTTAGGTTAGTTATATGTCTGCATAATTTGTAGTGGTGTATAATGGTTAAGGTCTAATCTTATTTCCTTGGCTGGGTGTCTGTTTTTCTCCTGCAGAACAACAAAATCAAAACAATAACAGATGAGACCTTCTGCAAAGGCAACACGACTCAGTACATCCGAACAAACATGGACGAGGTGAAACTGGATGGGAACCCCATCATGCTGTCTCAGTATCCTAACAGCTTCATCTGTCTGCGGTCTCTCCCTATTGGACAGTACCACTGAACTAACAAACGCATGCCTTTACCAGAAGTAACATTGTGGGGAAGTCCTATATAAAATGAATGAATATGCATGTATACAGCCAATGAACAAGTAACTAATAAATCCACAATACTGTTTATGTTACATTTTTATATATCAGCAAAACTACCATAAAATTCAAGTCTTAATATTTTAAGCAGTGAACCTCAATTATTCAACTGTAAGTCTGTAGACATGAATACATGGAGCCTCCGCCAACAGCAATACAGACAATATGATTATTGTGAACAAATGAGACTATCTTCAAGATGATTTCTAGCTTTTAACATACATCTTTGCTATTGTTACGGCTAATGTTTCTCAACAGTAAGACCACATTTCCAATAAAGTCTGCATGTTGGAAGTGAGTTCTCTATCACTCTTTTGCTTCTCGACACCATAAAACATCTTCAATTTTGTTATAGTCATTGGAACCAAATAACATGCTACTAAGTTCATTCCAGTTTGGTGGAAACAAGCAAGTGTCCAAGAACTTGTCCATTGGTGACACATATGAAGCCAACATTCCATTTGACCATCATTCACTTGGCTGCAGGCTCAGCAAGAACTATTGAGCCATCTGCTATCTTCTGCTGGTATTCCCGCTCTGATTTTTTTCTTCTGTAGACATCATCTGGAAAGAAAAGAAGAAACTGAAATCATATTTGTCAAATTTGATACAGTTATGGCTGCAGCGGTCAAATGAGGCAGGATAGTGGAGTACTGAGACCACTCTGTGGATGCTACCGAATATCATCTTAATTATTAGTTATTGTGCAGTACTCTTTCAAAACTGAAATGACACCCAAAGAGCACATTTGGGGCTTTTTCTCCAAATCCGGTGCCATATCTTTTCTCTGCTATAAATACAACAAAAATTCAGGTACAGCTGGAGCTTACAGTAATGTAGTAGTAATACTGTGACAAGACTGTACATATTATTAGTGATTTTCATTGTCTCAGCAGTTTAAAATGTTGTCTTTTCCTGGTCTCACATGGTCTGCATTATAGTAAATGATATATTTCTTCAATGCATGCCTACTGATATTTCACAAAAACCATGTAACCCACTTGTAGTATAAATGTGTAAAAGAAAAGCATCAACAATCACATACAAAATGTCATTACATAATCAATACTGATGTAGTGATTTAAAAAAATAGTAATAGTAAAGTAATAGTAAACGTCTGTCCCACCTAACTGCCTGCACTGTTTTCCCTCTTCCCATTATTTTTTCCATATTTCCTGATGACAGAGGAAGGGAGAAAAGCTCCAGAATAAAATAAAATTGAGGACATAACTGGAAGGACACCTAAAGTGTGATGTCTCAATTCCGTGCACAAGCATAGTTCTAAGTATGTACTGTAAGCTTATTTACACTTTTTAAAAAGAAAAAAAATTACAACTAAACTTTTTTCATTGTTGTATATTAAGTGTTTTTCCTCATCATTATGAGATACTACCTCCTACAATACTACCTCAAAATTATAAGATAATATCTCATAATTCTGAGATGTTATTTCATAATTATGAGGTAGTGGGATATTAAATCATAATTAACCAACTAGGGCTGTATAGTATAATTATTTTAAATAATTAATTACAAATTATTGATTTTTTTTTTTTTTTTTTTTAACATTTGTTTGTCCTTAAAACTACAAAGGGTTTCAATACTACGAAAACAGAAACGCAGCAAATCCTGATTAGCCATCAAACTATAACTGCAATTTTCACGTCAGGTATGGTTGACTTCTGATAACTATAGTTAATTCGTCGTTGCGTCACGTTAATGAAAACCAATCATAATTCATTATTAGGTGAATTAGCCTAACAACCATGAAGTATTTAAAACAATCTAGTCAGGAAGCCAAGACAAGCTACTGGCCTCACCCTCCAAGATTTAGTCTGGTGCCACCCCTGTGTACATTCTGTTAGGGACTAACATTTTAGGTAGATAATGTGAGTTAGACATATGTTTTCACGACTGAAGAGAGGACCGGTTTGTCAATCACACTCACAAAATGTCTCCTTTCCTATCCGTACGTTGATCATGATCCACTCCATGACGCCTCCGATGCAAAAAAAAATAGGAAGGAACCTGTAGGTTCCAAAACGACGCTTACCAGGTACGAGACTCAATAAATATGCGATGTTATTACTCCTCTGAAACATCTTAAACAAAGAACATTTGCCAGCTGCGAAACAAGTTACAGTGTCGTAGAGACAACGTGAAAGTAGCTTATATCACGCGTGGACCTCTACTCGTCCTTCTTTAATACTGTAACTACGAGTTATAACAGAGGGTACGCTCGTTTTGTAATCTATATGAAACTAAACGGGCGGAGTTCCTATTAGAATCGGCAAGACAGTGCATGGAAGGTCGACGTCGGAGATTAAAACGCATGCACCCAATAGTGTACTTGTATTCGTAACATCCGGTTGTGTGCTAATGCCGAAAATATACATCATCCACATGTTTTAGATGCAGATGTTTTACACATAATATGACTTTCTTACCTTATGTAAGAATGAACTTGTATCTTTTTATTGCCCGTTTGTGTGTGTGTGTCTGTGTACACACATACACACGCATATATACATGCATACATATATACCATATATTTAAAATAAATATTTTACTTGCAAATTGGTTTATCCTGCAGTGTGTATTTAATCTTAAATTGTGCTTTAACTTATGGGTGTTTCCTCTATGTCCTAATGGCGTTTGTATTGGGATTCAATATTTAATCTACAAAGTAGGTCACCAGCTGGAAATCAAGCGATGCCACAAGGGATTTTACCAACATACAAAAAAATCCACCCAGGGTAAGGTCATGCTACAGTGCTGCTTAGTGTGGACAGTACTTTCTTCCAATTAACTCCAAGTACAATTATTTTTAGGTAGTGAATAATGGAAACTGCAGACTGAACTTTACCACCTTTTAACTTACATCTATTGTCATCTTTGAGTTGTATATGGGTAAAGCCTAAAGTGCTCCATTTAAACATCAATTGAAATATTCTGAGCCTGATTCATGAGGAAGCATAAACAATAGAATTCCTTAGGTGATTTCTGCACATCAACTCCATTCATTTGAGTTTCAGATGTACCCAAAAGTCTCAGCAGTTATTTGACCTGGTTCAGCACCCATCCTATTCATCTGATTTGGGCTCCTTCAGTTTCATCTCTTCCCAAACATAATAAAAACCTTAAGTGAAACCCATAACATGAAATAACTGCAATGCAAAATGTGGATGAATTAGGGTGTGTGTGTGTATCTATATATATATAGATACACACACACACCCTAATTATATATATAAAGCCAGTCAGTACTTAAATGAATAACTGACAAATAGACAAATGGTTTTATTTGGCTTTGAAGACTAATACATCACTGTTCATGATCCTGAAGTATGACATTATACTGCAGAAACACGTGGAGCAAATATTTATACATACACAAGACACAGACACATGCAACAACTACTAGGTCTTCAGAAATAGTACCGTACAAGGAGATAATAGAGCTAGTCTAATTTTAAGATCTACAGTATAGTCACTAAAATAAACTGGGCAACAGATAATCATAATATATTAGGTACAGTTCTCATTACTCTGCATCCAAAAAGCTTATTTGTTCAGTGTCCCTAATCAAAGATGTGGTTTTATCTGTGAAAATTTAGCTTCTATACAGGGTACAATCTAGTAATATCAATGTTTGACAGTTACTTTTTAAAATTTGTGTCCCCCCCAAATTGTGATCTACATTTACATTATACATTATTATGCAGTAGACTGGATGTCATTTGTGAACTTCCAGTGAGAAACCATGGCTGCATTTTCTTTCTTAATGTTTCTTAACATCAATGGAGGGTATCGGAACATGAAATACACAAATGTTCTCCAAAAAACATTATACATGTTTTTATCTATTTTAGCATAGCTTTGGCATTGGAAGTTAGATATAATGTCCCCAAGTGAATACAAAGATACTGCAAAATTCTTTCTGACTTCAAAAGAAATACCTTTTGTTTTGTAATTCCAAGCACCAATGAAGCAGTCGTGGTTTTGGAAGCCCGTCCCAGCAGTTACATTAAAAAAATTCATAACTGCCTTCTTTTTGTGCTATCAGTCTGGATCATGACTTTTGTACTCTACAACACTCATGAAAATAAGACAAAATATCATCATTAGTGATAAATTTCCCAAACATACAGAGGTTTTCTTTTGTTTGTGATTTGTGTAATATCACAACAAACCAAACAGCAAATGTCATCCACAACAACTGCGCTGTCACTCAGTCTTCAACTTTGCGAGCTGGTCTACAGAAAGTCCAGTGATGCTCTACTGTGTTCTCATTTGCACGCTCACTCATGTGATGTACGCGTGTGTTCCGAATGGTGAAGCCTTGTTTCATTATGTAGTCCATGAGATGAACCCTTAAAGACACTTCTTGATGATAATCACATGGTCCAAAGGTGAAGGACACCTGGCAGTCTCTGGTGTCCATCATGTGTTTGTTCCACTTGGTGAAGTTGTTGGAAATACCCTCCAGCAGAGCGTGTACCTTAGTAGTTATGGTTAGCTGTGTGATGATAACAGCAACTGGGTTCGAATACTTTGACAGTTTTCGTGTGCTTGAGAGCTCCACTACCTGCTCAAAGATGTCAGGAGGATATAGCGGCTTGGGATCGTTAAGGCACTGGATCAAAGGTTCTATTTGATAAAAGTCTGCCTCTTTCCTGAGGAGGTCTGTCTCTGTGAAGTCCACTGGAAGAGTGAGCTCAGATGACCTCAGGAAGTTCAGGATGTACCGGAAAAGTGTCCCGTCACGATCAATGAAGTAATGCCCTTGGGAATCACGAGTTGTGGGGAAATCTCCCCGGAACATGGCACCCAGCATAGAATCTGGATAGCGCTGCAAGGTGGATAAACTGGTGGTGTACAAATGGCCTCCCACGTTCAAGGTAACAGGAGTACTCATCTAGGGAAAAAGAAAGTGGAGTAGAGGATACGAATTACAAGTCTTAATGAAGTAAAACAGAAATTATCATCTGCAGACAGGACTTAACTTTGATATCAAATATGAAGCAGATAAACCGCAAACATTTTTTTAATCAGCAAAATCTAACATTGTCATTGTTATGAGCTGACTTTTAGCAATCTCTTACCCTATGGCCCCAGTCTCCATTATCCATTTGTAGAAGAAATACCCACTTGGTCAGAACCAAAACAGAGGAACAACAGATATGAATATCTGCTTTATTTCAATATAACCTGTGAACACAAAGAGTCACATTTACATGAGCTGTAACAAAGTTTGATATAAAGAATATGACAGACATAACGTAATACTGTCAAATCAATGTAATACTGCTTAAGGAAAAAATTACATTGTGGATTAAATGTCTATATGCTACCCATTATGTACAATTCTAACTATACATTATTTTTCTATAGAAATTCTGAATTCTGATAAAGCACCAACCTCTGTGGTGCAAAGGTAAAACAACGCATAATGATCAGGAGCAGAGCTGATTCATGCATGATTATCATATATAACGTTAAAGACAATGTCCCACCTAAAGATATAGACACATTTTATTTTTTCCAATTGATTGTCGTAACACAGCCCTACAGGTAAACTGTCCCAAAGGTTCTTAACGCTGATCAAGTTAATGTTCGTTTGTTCACACTAGCCATCTCGCCTCAATGCATTTCACTGTCCCTGCAAGCTGGCTAACGAGCCGAGCTATCAAGAAACAAAGTACTTTTTAATTAGTATCAGTGGCCTTAGAAACTCAAAAACAAGCTCCACTGCGGAATATATAACAAGAAAAACAGAAGTGTATCGTCCATTGAAATGCTGCACACTGTTCATCTTATGAGCTAACGGTTTAGCTATTAGCTAGAAGGCTAACGCAGCTAGGAGAATAAGCCGACGTGTTAGCTAGTTAGATGATAATTACGGTTAACCCAGATAGCTGCATGCTGACAAACGGGACCCTAATTAGTCTACATGGGAATATGATACAGAAATAAAACCTTACCAGCCTCTTTTCCTAAGTACTTGTATTTTTTTTAAACCCAGTAAGTAAATGTTTGTACCTGATGTTGTACCCAGCCGGTCATGGATGCTAGCCGCTGGTTTGTCTGCACTCTGCAGTAGAACTGCGCACATAAGCAGGGAGGGAGGATGTGCTGCTGCAGAACACACACCTCTGCACGATTAACAAACTGCCATTAAACAGCTGCAGCTCAATCCTGCGACTAGAGTTGTAAACAGAAATAAGAAAACCAGCTAGTACTCCTGTTCTTAGATCACTAGCTTCCATTTAGCCACACAGCAGACTTGAAAGTGCAGCTGCTACTACTTCAGAAACAAAATATACTGTTAAATTAAACAGTGTAGTTTTAAGACAGATAGCATTAAAATCACGAGAAAAAGACAAAAGGAACATATTTTAATTACCGAACACTCCTAAAACATTTGCTCCTTTTAAGAATCTGGCTCTTTGATTTGATTTGATTAAATTGAGTAACATGAATGGAAAAATACAAACTATCTATTACTATAGTGCAGTTTACAAAGGGTCACGCCATATGGCAAATGCACTTTGGTGATGTTTTGACATGATATTCAGGACATAGGATCTCAATTTATTGCTCACTGATTTATTTATTGGCTGAAACCACTTTTGTTAACATTGACAAGGCTCTGTAAAACTTTTTCAAATTAGTTCTTAAATAAGGCCTATCAATGTCTAATAAGTGAGACAAATTAAAAGAACAAAAAAAAAAAAAAAAAGGTTTTACATAAAACAGGAGTTGGGCTTTGTGTATACTTAATTCTCTCTTAATATATGAAATGCTAACTGTTTATTATAAGCCCTGGAACAGGAACACGATGAGACCATTATAAGTAACCCTGGGACAGCATAGGTAATAATAAATGTCTTAATGTAAACTGTAGTCATCTGTCATGTCATATACATGAAACTGTGAAACACTGTAATATAAAGTGAAAATTATTAAAAGTCTTTATTTATTTCATGAAGACTTCTTGGTGTCTCCCCTGGCATCTTGCTGCATGATGATAAACTCCAAGATTAATTTGGCTGTCCGGCAAGGCCTCTCCATCACCACAGAGTGTCCACAGTTCTCCAGCAGGTCCACTCTGCACCCAGGTAAGGTCTCTGCAATGACTGCGGCTCCAGAGACATCCACCACCTTGTCAAATATGGGATAATCTATCATTTTCTCTGTTATCCATGACTAAGATTTTAGTTTCTTGCTGCAGATTGAGCCAGCGCCACCAACTCAAGGTTACAAGTTGGTACACAGCCACATGAATCTCAGGATTACTTTAGAAGCTGCCTGGTAATCACTCTGACTCACAGAGGCTTTGAAGAGTCACTATTAGTTCAACATGACAATAGTTACTGAACGTTACCTGGTCTTGTTTACCCCAAATCAGTTGTAAAGGTGCTGTGATCAGATGTAAGTGCTCCTGTAAGGCATATCTTGATTTTTCACCAACAATCTCCATGAAAACTAAGAATTTAAAAAAATAAAAATAAAAAAAAAATAGCTCATAGGATCTTATAGCCAACATGGACTGTACTGTTATTTTGGAAACATTTAAAAATATAGATAGAACAACTGACCTTCTTGGTAAAATTTGTTGTGAGGTTGCCGGACATCTATTAATCCTTGAAGAATCTAAGCAATTCGAAGCACACATATAAACAGCAATGAAATGACCAAGTCAACATTTCAGTGTTTAAGTATGATTAATATTTTTGCTTTAGCTATTTTTATTAAGAATAGCTCCTTGATGGTAAAAAGTGCTGTAGCTAGGATTTCAGAAAAGCTGAGGTCATGCTTCAAAGGCTCCTCTGCCCTCCAGCAGATAATTTTGACTGGACACAACAGTACCAGTAAGACCAACAATACCAATAAAAAGGAAGTAAACATTTCTTTGATTTTGTTTTTCATTAATTCATCTATTCAGTGATATTTCTCTCTTTTATATTTATTTAAATTCCAAATGTCTCCCAGATTTTCCTACATGATGGTCTAATACTGTTCTCTAAGAGTCTTCTTACTTTTAACTAATACTTGTATTTTGGTGTAGAGTCAGCATTTGTTTTTGGTTTTTTTGTTTGTTTTGTTCTTTTTATGTGAACTCAAACATATTCAAATTTGAAGTTTTTTAGTCCACAAATATTAATTTCAAATAATATTAATTCCACTCAGGTCACTAAAAACTCCAAATTCCCAGAAGAGAGGACCTCAGTGTCTTCATCCTTGGACAGTATAGTGAGTACACACACAGTGAAATTCAGAATGCTTTTGCTTATGAGTGTGGATCTCACCTGCTGAGGGATCTTAAAGCGAACATGGAAACAAAGTCTGAACGTGTCCTCCATCTCCTCGATTGTGGTGGGGATCAGCGGGATGCTTAATGTGTAATTGCTTTGCTCCAGGTCCTCTAGATGATTGTCAAATTTGGTCTCACATGGGTGCCTTATATCTAAGATTAAAATCAGTATTTTCTGAGAAAGTGGAGATGCACACTCATATTTCGTTAACAAGAGTTGACTGATAAGTTCTGAACCTACCATCCTTATGTTTATAAGACTTGCCACTCAATCATAGTATAACACCAAAATGCTTATTATTGCTTTTTTAGATTTGTGTTACTGTCAATTCATACAATAGACATGCATGATGCATGTGGACACACACACACACACACACACACACACACACACACACACACACACACACACACACACAGAGTGACTGACCATCTGGACAAATGAGAGTCATGCTACAGATTTCTGAGGGATAGCAGGCTGCATAAATCCCTGCTACATTTCCTCCCATGGAGGTTCCAACCAGATGGAATCGTTTCCTGTTTAAGCTAATGGTTTCCACAAACTGTGAAGAATTAAGAACAAAAACAAGTTTCAGTGGGATGATTTAGGTACCTGCAATGCAGCTTTACATTTATATTTCATTGTAGCTGATGGATCCTGTTGGCCTGCCCTTGGATGGAATAATCATCTGTGTTGGTATGTGTTGTTCCCTCATGGCCAGGCATATCCACACACACAATATGCAGATGTTTAGGTAGATACTAATGAGCATGGTTGTGAAAAAGCACATACAACATAAAAAAACCTTTATATTTACTGTTACTGTAAATTTTAACAGCATGTCTGTTGTTCAACTGTCAAATTTACTTTAATAACATTGTTAATATCAAAATGAGAGTGAAAAAAATTGTACTTATTAATTTCTACTCTATCAACAAATATTGACAGTACACTGTATCTCAAATATCAATATCAGAATCAGCCTTAAAAAATCCAGTTTGGTTGGTCTCTGGATGAAATCACCTACAGTAATTATACTGTATGTGTTCATATTAAGCAGCCACAGTGTTTTGTGTTGCAGATCCCCTTACCTTGACGACAGTGAGCCATGTGTCTTTGTGAGCAGAGAAGCCATGTAGCATTAAAATGGAAGGCCTCATCCCAGGTTTTCCTCTACAGGAGTAACAGAAACGATAGCCACCACAGTCTGCATAGCGCACCTGCAGGCCCAGAGTCCTCCTCCAGTACCTGTAGAGGAGGAGACATGGGAGTCATCTCAGCTCACATGCACACAAACTTGACTGCATTGGACGAAAATTCAAATTTGGACCAAATGACGTCAGGCCTGGATGCAAATACTTCTGAGTATAACTTGGTAATTTCATTTCAGAGTATAAGACACAGTTACAGTATTTTGATCACCAGCATGTCTTCCAACCCATTTCCGCCACAGAGGAAATTCACATTATTAAAACACATAGTTAAGGACAGGACATCATTGTCATCCTTACCAATAATACACTTTAATGAGTACTGCTGGCCAGAGAAGGAAGGAGGCAAAAAAGGCCAGGATGGGAATAGCCAATGTTCCCCCAGCAATGATAAACAGATTCACCAGATCTAGATCAGCTGCCATGGCTGTATGAACATATACAGTAACAGACATACAGTATTTCATTAGCACATCTTTAAAACACTCTGCGGTGACAATGTTACTCAGGTAAACTGCTCTTTTATTAACTGTAAAGGTAAACTGCTCTTTTATTGCAAATGAGACAGTTTGTCTCATTTGCAATATAATTTTATAAATTTACTGTATTTTTAAGTACACTAATAGATTATCCTATGTGTAGTATGTGACATCTAAAACTTGTCTTATTTGTATTTAGTCACGTTATACATGTCATAGAAAAGGTAACAAGCATTATCAGATTAATTTTTACTCACCTAGTCTCTTCTGTCTGTCTTCTGTCCATGTGAATGCTGCTTCAAAAGTGATTCTGTTGATAGTTTTACTACATGCAGAAACTTCACTTTCTTTGCAGAGATTGTTTAGGTAGAAATATTCAACTTCATCTGTTTGATGAATCTAAAAAGAAAAGGAGTGTACCAGTCCTCGCTCTAGATAAGCACATTGATTATTAGTCATCACTGGGGAAAACCAGGACACTACAATATGCCATCAATTTTTTAAAGTGAATGTACTGGGAAAGAATGTTGTAGACTGAATGAATCACTGCAGTATGCCGTCTGTGTCCTCATAAAATAATATTATATACATCATATTGATCTATTTTTTTCACACTTTTACTAAAATCTTTAAAAATAGTGATTCTATCAGTCGTTTCAGTGAAATGTATGAATACCAAAGACAAGAGAAGAGCAAATCATTTTATGTAAGATTTAAAAAAAAATGTCATTAGTGGTTTCCAACAACTAAGGAAAATATTAGCAGCTAAAATCAGTAAAGTGATTACAACAAACCAAATACTGATGCTGACCAGAGTTGGAGCTTCAGGTAATTTTTATGGAAATAAAAACATGGTCACAGAGATGCAAACTGTGTTCTTTTCCAATCTGTACTGCCAGGAACTGTCTCCCTCCTTCATTATAAAGCTGGTACCATAGCAGTTGTTGCCAAAGTGTTTCATACCCACCCATTAACACCCACCAGGATGAAGTGTGTTCCAGGAAAAAGAAACCACTCCCAACAGCTATATGAGCTATGGAAGGAGGCAAATCAGACCACAAAGGCAACATTTCAAGAGTGCAATTTCATACCTAGGCAACAATAAAACCCCAAAAATGTGTCTCACAGCATGACTTCACAGTTGCTTAATTTATTTCCAGGGTGCATTTTGATGACAAAACCTTCACACACACCTGGAAACAGTGCATCACTGTGCACAATGAATTTGCTGTTTTCAAGCTCAAGCTTCCAGCCTAAAACTTACCACTGGGTGTCATGATAGAGACACTAATTCCTGTTGATGGCAGTGAGTCTGTCTAAAATACATATTTCTGCATGACTACTGCAGTTACTCTAACATTTGGAAGTGATAAGACCTGAAACAAATATGAGATAAAAACTCAAACCTCATTAATTAAAAATAACTAATATTCACACGGTCAAATGAGTCTCTCTGGCTTCCAAATATTGCTAATGGAGCACCAAGTAATGCAGCTTAAGGTCACATGATAATGTCTTGATTAGTGAACTTGTTTAAAAAAGAATTGTATACTGTATACGGCATATAGGTTTATTGATGATTTTGGAAACTTATTTATTATAGATGTTACCATTTAATAAAAACCCCTGTATTATTGTGAATAACAACTAAATCAAGCCCACTGTAAATGCAACCCAAAGCCTCTGTGGCTGCCTACTCTGATGCATGATTTCACTGCAGATGACCTAAATACAAACTAGAGCAGAACAAATGGACACAGGAACTCTGTAGAGAAACATTGACTCGCCTCGAGTGGGAATCATTCTATCTTATTTGGGTTCACAGAGGACAGGAAGGGACTGTCCCCAGTCTGCTCTTCATCACGTCACATACATATTCCTCAGCTTTTGTGGACAAGAATGTCACTGACCTTTAGTTGTAAAGCATTACAATACAGCAAAGACAGTCATTATAACATTTCTAAAAACATATTCATCCAAATGACTTTTGTCAGCTGACATTTCCACAGCTTCATGTTTCCCAGTTGTTCTGCAAGATCTGATAATCTGATCCACAGATAATCAAAGCATGCCTTTAGCCAGCCTTGACTAAAAAAAAAAAAAATCCTGTGATACCTGCTCACTTCTTGAGGATGTGTTCCCCTGCCCTGTTGGATTATGTGGTTATTCCCCATGTTGGATTCAAACTCAAGGCCATCTGACTGAAGATTAACTGTTTTTTAATTTAATTTATTTTGTTAGGGATCATGCAAAATACATTCGTTTCCAGCAGAGAAAGAAGATGTTTGTATCAAATTGCACCACTGGCTAATTTCAGTCACTCCCTGGGCAGGTAAATAAGTAACACAAAAATATAAGCAGGCCAAATACAATAAATAAACTAAAGTTCAAGCATGCAGCTTCTGGTTGGTGACTGCTGTGTGCCTCCAGGGCATCAGCGAGGGTCAGCTGTCATTCAGGGCCAATCAGAGGTGCACATTAGAAAGATCTGAATCTTTTTTCTGCTGAACATTTTTGGACACCTGACAATACTGTGTTCACTTGGAAGACTTCACCTCTCCGTGAAAAGCTGTCTGTGCATTGACCAGCTTCTTAAAAAGTGATCTGCAACACAGGGGAATCTTTAGAAGAGAGGCAAAAACAGAGAATATGAGAAGATCAGATTTTTCTCTTTTGCTGGAGAGCAGGAGCAAAACATTTTTTATTGCCTTAATAACATGAAAAACAGATTGGCAAAGTTTGTTGAAACTCATTTTAGGGATAGACAAAGCACACAAGAAGAACAGAACCTCTGACATAATGTGTTGCAGGTTGCAATCATCAGGATTAAAACTTGGATGTGTAACAAAACAAGAAAAACTAGTGTGACATCTGATTTTATCTCAAAATGATAACACAGTGCAATGACTGAAAGTGCTATTCTGAGGTTATAATCTTTAATTGAGGTAACACACATTTTAGAGTCATTATTCATTAACTCAAACTATACCTTTCTAACTCTTTACAAAGTACACACATTATGTAGTTGTTTACAGGGGATTCAGAAAACTCCATTTAATACAGAAAATCAACATGTCTGTCTTGTAGATTTTCCACAATTCATGTTATGTGAAATGCATGCAAAGCTTTAACCAAAAGAAAACTGATTACCAAATTTAGGTTTGGGCTTATGTACTAAACAGGTTCTGATTAGTATTATATTGATTTCAAATATATTTCAAGCACTGTTACATTAGTTTCTAGTGAGAATGTTATATCAAGTACAATTTATTTAAATAACACAGATGCCATAGAGTTCCATCTGGTAAATAAGTGATGCATATGGTTGATTGCTGTCATTATAAAATGCTGTTTCACCTAACTTGACTTTGTCAGCTATATCAGTGCCACACTAATGCTGTGCAATAAGAATACTTGAAATTATTCTTTATTTTACCTAGTTTGTCAGAAAGAAATAGTTAATAGATGATGTAAGCATATCAACCTAATTTGAGTAGCCAGTAAAGTAATGTGATGTTGCTGGAGCAAACATAAAAACCTGTAACTCAGCAGTTTATTATCTTTGCTGCATTGGAAGGAGCTAGGTATGTAATAGAAAACAACAATTAAGAAAATAATTAATCATGTCTTCAGTCAAACAGAAACAGAAGTCAAACACAGAGGTGGATAGTCACAATACTGGAGAAAAAACTACTATTTGATAAATTCCCACTTTGTTGAACTGTCTGAAAACTTTCTTCAAATACTTTACTGAGGCCTCTTGCTACCATTTGTGCCTTTGAATGGAAATCAGTTGACTGACTTGTGTCATCTAAACATAAATAATACATTCCTATATCCATTTTCACTTTGATATACAGTACAAGGTTGCCAATATTTGTGGAGGGCACTGTAGGTTGTGCTACCTTTGCAATGCCCACTGCAAGGCAAGGCAAATTTATTAATATAGCATGTTTTGTGCACTTTCAACCACCTACTGCTGACTTTTTAGCTATCTCAGGGCATGCCTTGTCCATTCAGCTTGAGGTCATGTTTTGACAATATTTATTCATCTGAGAATTACTTAGATGTGTTGCATTGAGGGCAGCTGGAACTCCAGGTGATATATAATCTGATCCTATATATAGAATTAGTGATGAGTGCACAGTATCCTTACATTCATTAATGGATATTTAAGTTCTAGTGTCAAATAATCTCTAAAAATAAGAAACATACAAACTTATTCATTTGCACACAAGCTGACATTCTTTTATTAACTTTTCTGCCATCTAAAATATAGAATCTTAAAAATTAAACAGTGTAAGTATGAGCCCTCCTAATTAATAGTGCAGATATGATGATGTTTTTCAGGTTCAGTGTGGATACATCTGATGATAAACATGATTCAGTTGTGTGTGTGTGTATTTGTGCAAATTATCCTCAGGTCCTGAAGAGCAGAGCAGCAGTCACAGCTGTCAGAGCCACAGCAGCCAGAGGCCCCCATATCATCCACGATTTCTGAAATAAGTAATGACACAGAAACAGAAGCATAAGCACCATTACACAAAACTACACGACCACAATTGGCAAAAGCTTTGAAAGAAGGAGCTCATCATAAAAACAAATGCCAAGCACAGAGAGCGCAAGTTAAATCAGCTCTGTCAAACAAAGATAAGCCATCCAAGCCCATTGAGAGAAATTGGTGTTAGATATTAGCCATTCAGACAAGACAAACAGATGTCAGATGTTGGCACTTTATGATTAGAAAGATTAGCTTCCCTAGTTCCCCCAAGAAGGGATTTGTGAGGAATGAGGAAGACCCGATTAAGTCATGCAATGATCTAAAATAAAGTGATGAAGATGAAAGATGTAGGCTGGCTTGACAGGAGTAATGTGTACC
This sequence comes from Lucifuga dentata, assembly GCA_014773175.1. Lineage (NCBI taxonomy): Eukaryota > Metazoa > Chordata > Actinopteri > Ophidiiformes > Bythitidae > Lucifuga > Lucifuga dentata. The sequence continues at coordinate 17,875 of VXCM01002624.1, forward strand.
TTTCTACCACAATGCGCCGAAGCACCAATACAGCAAAGCCAGGATAAGGCCGATGACTATGGCTTGAACAGGCAGCAATAGGGAAGTCTACAGAAGGGAAGGGATATTATAGTAATCAACTGCAATGGGTCATACTTTAGTTGGGTGTAGGTTTATTAATTGACCCTTCAGTCAGTAGTCTTTATCCGTAATTGGTGTTTGTAAAAAAAAAACCAAAAAAAAAAACCAAAACTCTACATCACACAAGGCTGTCAAAGTCTAAAAGCAACATTAAAGACATGGTGGATGAGTAGAGGACAGCAGATGATTCCGCTTTTTGACAACATAACCTGAAATTTTATATAATACTGTTGTAAAAAGCTCAATTAAGCTCAAGAGCTTTGCATTTTATGTAAATAATACCTAGGGTGCTTTTTTAAAAAACTTAATCAAACATTATACAGACTTAAAAAGCTTGAACAGTTATATATGTGATTATTTTTAAGAATCATATAAGCAGTCACCTTCATTCCTTTCGCCTGTAAATCCTCCATGATGGCTTTGCACTCCTGAAGTTCATCTGTGATCGACTGTTTTTCCTGCTCAGTCTTCTCATATCTTTCCTTGAGGACTGACAGCTCAGTCTTTGCCTCCTCATACTGCAGAAAGTAAGAAGTACACACTGTAGACTGTAGACTAAAAATATGTATTTTTAGTGGAAATTAGGAAAGGTTTAAGCACATTGGGGCACAAAGATGCTGATACTAGTGGACACGGGAGGCGTTTTATTTCTTTCCTCTCTAACAGGGCTTTATGGGCCAAACTTCTCTCTCCTACAGAGCACAACACTGTAATTTGCAAATTTCCATGTGCTTGCTCACTACCAGTGGCATCTGCTTACTAGTCTGATAGCATTCTGTACCTTGGTAAAGTGGTAGTAGGGATGGGTTGCAGTTTCTGCTATCCTTGTATTTCCTGTTTTACTAGTCAAGTTGGTAAATATGGAATGCCAAGCACCAAATTAAATATATAAAAATTATATTATGAAATAAACAACTCTTTGCAAAAGTACCAATAAATTATGAAATAATTGTACAAAATAATTATTATCATAAAATCTTATTTCATAACAACATTTTTATTTCATAATGCCCCATTTTTCAAGTCTCTTTTTTGTTTCACAACACCATTTTTCCAAACGCTCTTCATATCATGACATATTTCATGATGACATCTCGGTCTGTCAATCAGGACCAGTGGGCGTGGCCCTACGCTGATCGGTTGCTCCAGTAGTCAGCAAAGGCAGACAAACTCAACTGTAAGTTAAAACTTTCTACTACAACTATTAAACTGTCATCAAATTATGTTTTGAGATTTTTTCATGCGAGAAAGTAGCTACTCAGAATTCGAATACATGATTGACTGATTAAAATAATGCTGAATTAAAAATTTGTTTCAATGGTTTTGGAGACGGGAAGCTTCGCTAGAGGCTTGCTGCAGCAAGCAGCTTCCCTGGCTCTCGACATGACTGACTGGTCATTGTACTCAGTTAACCCCGGTGGTAACAGACTGATACCAGCGAGCGCTTTGGTTATTACCAGTGGTTCTGATATCTCTGTTATCTGATCAGTGATCAGATCACTGATCAGTCTGTTATCACCGGGGTTGACTGAATATGATGACCGGTCAGCCATACCGGGAACCGGGGCAGCCAGACTGCTCGCTGCAGCCTGCCATTAGTGGAGCTTCCTGTCTCCAAAAAACGTTGAAACAAATTTTTAATTCAGCATTATTGTAATCAATCAATTATATATTCGAATTCTAAACAGCTACTTTCTACCATGAAAAAAAATCTCAAAACTTAATTTGATGAAATTTTAACTTACAGTTGAGTTCGTCTGCCTTTGCTGCCTCCTGGAACAACCAATCAGCATAAGGCCACGCCCACTGGTCCTGATTGACAGACCGAGATTTCATCATGAAATGTTCATTATGATATACAGTACAAAGAGCATTTGGAAAAACGGTTTTGTGAAATAAACAAGAGACTTAAAAAACAGGGCAATATGAAATAAAAGTGTTATTATGAAATAAAAATGGTGTTGTGAAATAAAAAATAGACTTGAAAATGTGGTATTATGTAATAAAAGTGTTGTTATGAAATAAGATTTCATGATAATAATCATTTATGGAATTATTTCATAATTTATTGGTACTTTTGCATAGAGTTATTTATTTCATAATATAATTTTTATATATTTAATTTTGGCACGTTTGATATTCCATAGGTAAATGGTTGTAGTTTGGTTTCTTTGTTTTGGGTTAGTTTAGTTTCATTGATATTGGTGATAAAAGATGACAAAAGGTCACCTTTTGTCTGCTGTGTTGGCCCACCCTGAAGTTATTTTATATTTCCCACATCTGTTAATGCCTGTAAATAAATCAACTGTAGTAATGCTGTCCTTTAGCTCGTAGGCTGGTTTTATGAGTTGATGAGAGAGGGTACATTTTTCATGGCCTTGGCTTCTGCTAGACAGGAGGAAACCTCATAAATAACTCAGTCCTCCTCTGAAGGAGAAGCATTCTGATTCTTAGTCATTGTGATTCCTAGGAGTGAAACACACCTCTCTCAGGAGATCCTTGCTATGACTGTCAGCCTCATCCAACTGAGTCTGGAGTTTGGTGCTCTCCTGCTGGTGCTGGAGCTGCAGGACCGCCAGTCTCTTCTCTAGCTCCTGCTGAGATCTCTCAAGGGCTTTAAGGCTATTGCTGAGTTCAGTATTCTGGGCACATGAGCTACCAGCAACAAGAAAACACCAGGTTCAGTAAGTGGAGGGTCACAATGGCAGCAGTGTCAGGTGTTATATAACAAAACAGATACTGAAATAGAGTCCAGCAAATAAAACACATAGTGCATAAAGGTGGGGGGTGGAGCTCGTCATGGTGTTTGGTGCACTGACCTGGCAAGGTCCTTCTCCAGCTGCTGCTGTTTCTGCAGCACTGCCTCTTTCTCTGAGTGCAGATCTGCACATTCATTCTGCAGATTGCCTCTCTCCTTCTGGTGAGCCTTGAGCAGTTCCTCTCTCTCAGCCCTGAGCGAGGCATTTTCACTCTGCATACTGCTCCTTTCCTTCTGATGCTTGTTCAAAATCTCTTGTTTGTCAGATCGCAGGACAGAACACTCCTTCTGAAGGCCATGACACTCCATCTGCACCGACTGTAGTTCACTGGCTGGGGGGGAAATCGTTTATGTATCCTACATTCAGGATTCACTGACATTATGGAATCAGATTGCAGATTAAGAAAAAAATCACAACAAAACACATTTCTGATATTTTGAGAATTTCCTGTGATCTTTAAGAGCCTAATAATGTACATTTGAGTACATAGCCAAATCTCTTAAAGGATGATACTGGTACTAGATGATATGGTTTTGCATGTTTGAGCCCAATAAATAATACCCACATGCACGTTACATTACTACTAACCATTTTCCAAAACATAAAACCATAATTTAATTTTTGTATTATTTTGTCAAACCCCCTAATCTTTCAAAAATCAAATGTTCAGGTGACACAGGAACTTAAACTTCAATGTTCCACCTGGGAACACTTATGCGTGATTGTAGAAGGCATTGTCATTTTAATTTCTCTGTAAAAGTAGTCTTCTCATGGGAACTATATTCCGTGGTGGAGAAGGTTTCCACCAGGAAAAAATTTTAACAGACTTGTTGTTTGCTGTGATTGATTACTTATCTCAAGCACATTTCAAGTCTCTCCAAGTTGATTTTAATAGTGTACTGGAATGATCTAAAACCAATGGCAGTTTGGAAGGTTGGATAAACATTTCTGAAATTTACCACTCCAGCAGTATGTTTTGGAAAATGGTCGACAGTAATGTAGTGTGTATTCGGTCATATTTATTGGGCTCAAACATGTAAAATGACTGGTATGGTCCTTTAACGCTAGAAACAAAAGAGCCATTCTTCAAAACATGAGGTCATTAACCAATTTTCTAAAGTGGCTCTCCTAAAACATTTTGTTGTCAGTCAGATTCAAATAAATGTTCCCTTTGGTTTATATATATAATACATAATCATTTGATGAATTATTTGATGAATATAATTATTATCATTGTGTTACATGCACAGAGCATCATTTTCACCCACTATGGTCATAATGTTATGTTAACACCTTGTATTTCTGCAGTTTTCTGCCACTGCTTGCTCTGTTGCTGAAGATCACGCTGTAGGTTGTCGATGTCACGCTCATATTTGCTGGCAGTCTGACGCCATTTGTCCAGGTCCTTAGTTACAGTTGCTAGGTTTGTCTGGACAGCAATGACGTCACGATCCCGCTCAGCAGCAGCTGCTTCCACGGCACGTTTCAGTGACATCACCTCATCACGTGCACTTTGAAGCTCATCACGTGCACTGTGGGAGGCATCTGCCTGCTCTCTGAGAATGCTCACTTCATTTTGGAGCTGCCGCAACTGACCTGTCCACACAATGGTCAGTGTTTAAATTTAATGTGGATAGTGGATTCATAATATGACAAGATAGAAGTATGACAACAGGTGACAACAGTACCTTGAAGAAGTTGAATCTGTTTTGCAGCTTGATCAGCTTGTTGTTTGTTTCCTTTTTTCTCTTCCCCCAGGAGACCTTTAAAAGCATCACCACTTTAGTGCATGCATTTGTGATTGCATGTGTGTGCACAATATACGGTGGAGGAAAGGGTGTGTATGTGTCCAGTAAAGGATCAAAACCTTTTTTTTTACAGTTTGACATCATACATTTTTTTTTTTATTGTTACCTTGTAGCTCTACNCAAAACCTTTTTTTTTACAGTTTGACATCATACATTTTTTTTTTTATTGTTACCTTGTAGCTCTACACTCTTGAGTTTCTCAGTATTAGCAAGCTCCTGCGCTTCTCGAAGTTCATCATTTAGGCGCTGGATGATTTTCTCTGAGTCTCCTGATGACCCCATTTTTGACTGGTTTAGCTCATCTGAGAGAAAAACACAGAACAAAAAGTATTACACAAAGCAGAAGATCTGTTCTACTATTACAGGAATATTTTTTTAAAGGTAGACCTGAAGTCATATTTGTATTTACAGCATCTGACTACAAATTCATCAGTACATAGTGAGACATAGGCAAGTAAAGTTTCAGGCAGTAGCAATAGCAATTCTGTAAGCTGCTATAAAAATAGAAGGATAACTGTCCTGCCATGTAAATTTTGCTTCAGTCCCAAATATTTAACCAGGGCTGACATGTGAGATAATTTCCCAAGACATTAAAATGAGCCTATTACATAAACTAATTGCTAACCCAGAAATAGAACAAACTGCATTATCTGCATTTTCACATTGCTTGTTAACAGCAAGTTTAACAATACATGTTGGAAATTAACTAGCCAAGGCTGTCTGTTGTGTTTCCTAGAGGTGGAAACAAAAACAAGCCTTCACAAATACTTCTGGGCTTAGGAATACCCAGTGAATATTCTGATCCCCTAATCTACCACGGCTAGGAAAAGAGATGACCTCATCTCAGCCAGGCATTTAGCTGAGGCAAAAACAAGAGTCAGAGCAGGTCAAGTATGTGCACCATAAATGGACACATTCAAGGACAATGAGAGCACCATGAAATGCTACATTTAGCTGAAAACATGTTGTTATAACTGCTACATAGTTCACACTAGTACACGTGCACTTACAGTAAACAGACATACATACACAGGCACACACTTCACTTTTTTGCAAGTCTTGCAATCAAGTGGCAATTATGATAAAGGGTTCTAAAATGAAAGTGCGTATGCTAGAGGCTGGTGGCACCCAAGCACAAGACAATGCTGCTGTGAGCGAGACTAATGGACAGAGTGTTTCCTCCTGCGTGTGTGTGTGTGTGTGTGTATGTGTGTATGCATATTTATGAGTGAGAATCAGAATGTGAGTGGGATTCTTGTAAGCAGGCTTGTCTGTGTCCAGTGTGTTTCAAAGAGGAATGCCCTTTGAATGTCTGCATCTTGTGCAAGTGTGTGTGTGCAAAGCTGAGAGATGTTGCATGAGAGAGAGAGAGAGAGAGCGAGAGAGCACATCTGACAGAGCTCATGTGTGTTAACTGGTTATCTTTAGTAACATGCCATGGTTAATTATTATCACAATTATGCCTTAGTTCACAGAATGACCCCTTCTGACTAAATAACAATGGAATTAATCTGTGTGTAAAAATACATTTTAGGCTAGTTGGGATATTGAGCATCTTCCTTGAGTGACTCAAAAAAAAAAAAAAAAAATGTAGGATGGAGTTTTTTTTTAGCTCAAGTGCTGAAGGATATCACCATTGTGGTCCATTCTTCACACTGTCAGTAACTAACTGAATCTCACACACACACAATGGCTACAGTATTCAAGTAACCTCTTTAATAGAAGCATTCATTTACAGCCACATGTATGGATAAATATCCATATCAATTTGAAGTGTATAACATACTGTTGTCATTGGAACAGTTTGTTTTGTACTGTGCAGTGCAGTGTTTCAAATTAATGCATCACACAAAATTCATTCATTCACTCACCAATGTGTCTGGTAATGATCTAAGTCACGAATGACGCTGTTCATTTTTTAAAAACTATTCTCTCTATTACATCTTGTAAGGATTACCTTACAATAGTCCATGCATTCTATTTTAATCAGTCAGCCTACATGTCGGAGCTAACGGACATTAGTCAGCTGATGTGGCATCTGTGCAAACAGACTCCATCTTGTTTTAGGCTGTTGACACCAGAGAAATCAGTCTATAATAAGGCCATCTATAGCAATGTGCAATCTCTGAAGGCAGCTGTTTCCACACCCTACTGCCCTCAGGAGTCTTGACACTGTTTTTCCTGTGACTCATGCATTTTGCTTCTCACTGACATACTGTGTTATATAAGAGCCAAATCGTTAATTTCATTCCTGTCTGTTCATGCATAGAAACTAATAAGAGCAGTCTTACCTTTAATGACTGGAACATTTTTCAAGGGATCATTCAGCTCTTTCTCATCCATTTGCTTATCTGTAAAAGAATGATAACTGCTAAACATGAGGACAGATTCATATGTAAGGAGGATGTGATGTTCTCAAACATAATAGATTTTAAATAGGTACTATATCAATAAAAACTTAAAGAATGCATGTTATCTATGAACAGAAAAATGTTTTTGCAGGTAGAATCTATATACAGTTGCTCATAAATTTCATTTAAGACTAGCTCACAGAACAATTACTATTAAAATGCAACAATAAAGTTTAGCAGAAAGCATTACCTGTGGTGATCCACGAGCTTTGCTGTGTCTACAGCAGTGCCTGACATGAAGAACTCTTCTCCAACTGATTTTTTATATGCGAAATGGAACATTCCAAGTGACAGAGGGGGACAGAGGCGATGACACACACTGCCTACTGGTCTTATTATTGTTATTGTTGTACTGAAACCACTGGAGACAAAGCACATGTGGAAGTAAATGAACATAAACCTTGAATGAGGTTAAAAGACTATAGTAGAGAAAAGTCAGATTAATGCTCTGAAATATGAACCCCCTGCTTTGTGGTTCAAGTCCTCAGCCCCTCCACACTAGGTCATGTATCCGAGTAGGGCATCTCAGAAGCTGCAGCTGCAGAGTGAAACAGAGAGGTTTTGTTCAGGGAATTGAGCTGCTCTCTGGCCAGTTGGTACTGATGTATCAATCTACAGGATGGCACGCAATAGGGCCTGCCACCATGAGAGCATCAGGGAATGTGTCATGTATGTGCTGCACCCACATCCTCACTTGTTTTTCCATGTTGGACACACTTTTGTCTCTTTAAATGAAATAAGTATTGGTCTTTAGCGCCCCCCCGACACACACACAAACACACACACACACACACTCATGACTCATTTCATAATGTAAACACTTTCCTGTCTTCCTCATGGAGAGTGGCAGTGGTCACACAAAGGGCCAAAAGATGACTTTTAATGGAAAAAATGCACAGACTTAAAATAAAACATGTTTTGACATGACTTTCACAGACGAATACAGTGAATATCTCACTGTACATTCTTTTTCTTCAACAAATGGAAGAAAGTAGCACTTACGGCCATTTCTAAATACACCTTAGATCATGATACTTTAAGGAAACACCCTTTCACAAGACAGATTTTACAACCATCATGGCCAAGTACTATAAAGCTACTTGCTTTGTCCAGGGGTCAGAGTTCATCCAACTTGAGGAAAATCACTGGTACTACATTCCATAGTACACCGTGACTTTTATATGCTTTGTCATATATGTTACGGAATTTTACAATTATTACATAATAAGTCAAACTAGGTCATAATTAGGAGATACTAAGTCAAAATTATGAGATACTGGTTCGTAATTATGACTTAATATTTAAAGTTTCCCATAATTGAGCTTATGAAATACAAGTTTGTCATCTCATAATTATGGCTTAGTATGTAATAAAGTTTTTCAAAATTTTTATGTATTAAGTCACAATTGCGAGATAAGAAAAAAAGAAAAAAAACGTGGCAATTACAAAAACTGTGAAACAACTTATGACAGAATGACTCCAAGCTTAAGTGAGGTGAACAGCTAAACTGTGAATAAACAAACAGTGAGCTAAGCCCATGGTAAAATAATCAAATCCAGACAGTGAAGGCGCTGGCAGGCAGAAAGTTTCACAGTCTAACAAAACGGGGAGTGCTCATTCTGCCGTGGAGACCTCCCTGTTGCTGCGTGCAGTGGGAGTTTCCCTCAGCCTTACGTGTCCTTAGAGCTCTGTGCATTTTACAGGACTGATGCTGGATACATGTGAGGAGCTGGAACGTCACTGCAGCTGTTTGCACATGTCCGACCAGTGATTTTATCCTCCTTTCCCCGATGACGTCCTCGATCTCAGCCTTGTTTTGGAACGAGAGATTCTGGCTGCCAGGAAATGTCACATGGGCAGACCTGGAGCATCCACCACCTGGCGAGGAGTATCCACGAGTGGGCCACTTACTGTGCGTCCTGCCTCTGGCCCTGGGAATCCTTCTACTGAGACTGATCTTTGAAAGGTATTTTCGGCGTCAATCCAGGTTTATTTTTGGTTCCTGCTTAGTTTCGCTTAAATTTGGTAGGTGAGTGTACTTTATAGCTTATCTGCTGTTCATGAAGGGGGTAAAACTATTGATACAATGTTTGTACTTCTTGTATAGTATGTTTACACATTTAGTCACATTCTTGCTGCTCAGATGTATTCATCTTCACCTCTCAGATGTTTTCTTTCTCCTTTCATGTGAAACATATCTGTAGCTTATCTGAAGCATTTTAACAGTTTTATCATTTTATCAAAAAACAAAAAAAAAAAAAAAAAAAACTGAGACACTGAGACAAGCGTTAAACAAGCTCAGCATTGACAGCATTTACTTTTGGTAATGATAGTCCCACTAGAAATATATGCCAAGCTACCAGCATTAATCACCTGTGGTGTAGGACACTGAGCAAAGCTCTAATCAGCATTTCCTGTCTTAAAAGTGCTTCTTTTAGATTAAAATCCAAACTGAAGGGAAAGGCTAAAGCCCAGTCTATACTTCTATTCATTCCCTCTATTTCCATGTTGTGATGTCTCTGCAGATAAGTTGGTGTTGTAAGACTGAGATGGTGTAAATGGCTGAGTCTGAGCGTGAACACTGGTCAACTCAACATGATGATCTTGTGACACAAATTAGCAGTTTGGCCAGAGGCTGGACCCCGATCCCTCTGTCTCCCATATTTTCACGACAGTTCATCATGCTCTGTTTAGAGGAAGTGCTACATTCCCCAGGATTCTCTCTTTTTAAGGCTTGCCTGAGTCACTCCTGTGCAGCCTCACTCCTGCCCTCTAAGTCGCACATGCTTGACAAACGTAACTTTTGTGGGAAACTGCAAAAGCTTGTCCATTTGAGTCAATAAAAGTAGCCTCTGGCAAAATGTATCTAGTGGTCCGTCTGCACCAATAGTGTGTACAAAGCGAATGAATGTCTCTTTTGCTACCACACCGCTCTGTATCCCCCTCCCTGCCCCCACCCTGTTTTTGGCTTTCATCTGTGTGTGTATAGGCTAGTCGCCAAACCCTGTGCCCACATACTTCAAATTCAAGCAGGAGTGAGTCGGCAAGCTCAGCCCAATGGTGTCCTGGAAAGGGTGTACTTGTCCAAAACGGTACATAAAGCTCATGTTACTGCTTTATTTATTGTAAAACACATAGTAACAATTCTGCTGCTACACTGGACTAAGCCACCACTATCATAATAATATATTTGGTAAATATTATGTACTGTGCACAGGCTCTGGAAATCTTTAAGTTTTTAACAGTTCTCTGTTTTGTTCTCTTTAGAGTCCAGATCTGGAGGGACTCTCCAAGCAGCTGGACTGGGATGTACGAAAAATACAGAGATGGTTTCGTATCCGTCGGAACCAAGACAGGCCCAGTTTACAGAAGAAGTTCTGTGAGAGCATGTAGGTTCCTACTAAGGTTTCTACTCAACAGCTGTGGAGTTTATTTCAAGTTAATGAGAGGAAAATCTGTTTTACAGTACATGTAAAAAAAAAAAAGAAAAAAAAAAGTTGGTTCAAGATTTTTAAGATATTAAATTCTAACTCAAATGTTTTCTTCCACTTCAGGTGGAGATTTACATTTTACCTGGGGATTTTTATCTATTCTATTCGCCATTTATGGGTGGTGAGTTGAACTGGCATACGTAGATGTATAATGTAGTGCCGCAACAATTAATCGATTACTCTGTCAACATCAATTTATTATTTTAGTTATTCATAAAGTGAAATGGTCAAACATTTGCTTGTGCTAGCTTCTCAAAGTAGGGATTTGCTGCAAACTGAATCACATTTTGTAGAAATAGCAAATGTGCAGCCCTTGTACGATGCAGATATTGTTTTTAATTAGAAAACTGAAGTTGTTATGTATAAAATGTAAGTGTTGCATAGCTGTAGCTTCAGATTTGAAGTATATGTGTTAGTCAAAAAGTAGCTTAATCATAATCACATTTTATCTGTTTTGCTCAGTCTCCTTGGATGTGGGATACAAGATACTGTTGGTACAACTATCCTTTTCAGGTTAATATGTTTTTTATTCCCTGCATAAAAAACATATTCAGCTACCTGTATCACATTAGGTGACTGAATTCTGTTTAGCACCACACCATTTCCAGGTTAGCAGAGCTATGTTTGTTAAAGGTGTTTTATGTCACTCCTTCTTAAAGCCTCTGAGTCCTGGCCAGTATAACCACTACATAGCAGAGCTGGCTTTCTATTGGTCATTGATGTTTTCTCAGTTCATAGACATCAAACGTAAGGTGAGTCAGCTACAGAATTGCACTATCAATAGTCCTGCTCAGTAACAACCTTTGCACCACAACATCACACCATCTTTAATATCCATGATTATTAGCTTATGATGGCATATTCTGGAAAAACAGGTTAGACACTGAAACGCTGCAGAGCCTCAAAGACATATACGTTTCTAGCTGCCTTCTCTGCACTGAGCACAGACATCTCATTATATACACGTGCCTAACAATTTAGTTGTTGTAAGTTTTATTGAAAAATATTACCAGAAGGGAAATTGATTACACAACCAGTAACTGCCTTCATAGTGCTGTAGGTGTTATTTATCTTCATGAATGCACATCTCTCATCTCTCTTCATGTCACCGATGATAGGATTTCTTCATAATGTTCATCCACCACCTGGCCACCATAATCCTCATCATGTTCTCCTATGCCAACAACATGCTAAGAGCAGGCACTTTGGTCATGTGTGTGCATGATGTATCTGACATCTTCCTTGAGGTAAAGGTCTCAGTATGCAATAAACAGTATGTTCAGTTGATAGTGTAGCTGCATATTGTTGCGCAAAATGCAAGTAAAGACAGCTGGGTGAGTATGAGCACAAGCTTTTGCTCTGAGCTACTCATGCTACCTGTCTGACTGGAACATTTTTTTTCCTTGAGTAAATACTGTACAAAGAATAAAGCAGTGCAACCACTGTCATACCAAACGATTGACAGTATTCAAAAATATGAAGAAAATAAATGAGAAAAGAAATTTCTTAATTTTACAGTCAGGGTCGACACAGTGAGATTCCATTAATAAGTCTTAAGAATTTTATCAGTTTTTCAATATTATAAATTTGATGAACTTGGAATGCAATTGGGAGGATGGAGTATCTCTTCATACATGAGATCTATGTGTGATTTACATTCTTTTCCTGATTTAATTTTCCTTCCAATTGGAAAAAGCATATTTTGCAGAGGTTACAGAGACAAGATGCTGCTAGAAATTACAACATAGATATTTGGTTTGATGTTTTATTCGCTGCATTTCATTAATCCTTTATTTATTCCCAAAGGCTGCCAAACTGGCCAATTATGCCAAGTACCAGAGGCTATGCGATGGCCTGTTTGTGGTGTTCAGCATAAGCTTTTTCCTCGCTCGACTCGTCATCTATCCTTTCTGGTGAGAAAAGTGAGCTTATTTACATGACATTGTGTCAACCTTGCTAACAGTTTGAAACATTCAGCAACTTTTTCTTTTTTTACATTGAATTCTTGACTAAAATAAATAAGATGCTGTTAATCTGTATATTGTAGGATTATCTACAGTGTTCTGGTCGAGAGTTGGGAGATCATTGGGCCGTATCGGTGCTGGGCGCTGTTGAATGGGTTGCTGTTAGTCCTGCAGGTTCTTCACATCATCTGGTTCTACCTCATTGCTCGCATCGCTATCAAAGCCATATTCAAGGGAAAGGTTAGTTTTGTTGTCTCTACAGAAATATTGCAGTGGCTGGTACTGTCATCGTTTCTAACGTTTCATTTGACAGGTGTCGAAGGATGACCGCAGTGACATGGACAGCAGCTCCGACGAGGACATTTCCTCCAGCAGCAAAAGCCCCAGTCACACCCCAAAACCAAAGGACAATGGTCACTAAGAAGGATATTTACATTCAATATGGCTTTTATTCACCACCTGTGTGCCTGTGAAACAGACCTTGTATCCTAGATTTTTTGAAAGACATTTTCTTTCACTGAGTTCTTCATAAGGAGGGATGGCTAGATGCAGGGAACTGAAAATGAGGCATACATACTTACTGTTTAACTGTGTCAAGTTTACAGTTGGTTTTTGTTTACAGAGGAAGCAAAAAGTCATGTTGCATATTTACACTAAGACAAAACTCGTTTTATACACAAGACAAGATTTTATAATTGAATTTGTTAATAAAATGTATTTGACTGTAAGGTCGTGGGTTCAAACCCACCCCAGCCACAGGGCCTTTTCTGTGTTCACTTTATATAATCTTCCAGTGTCTCTGAGTGGGTTTCCTCCCACAGTCTAAAAAACATCAGTTACATGAACTGGAAACTTTAGGTGCGTCCCAAATGCGCTAAAATGTCTCCTCCCGACCTCCCCTCCATCCTCCTTTCCTTCATGACCCAGAACCCCAAGCTGCTGCCTCCTCTCCTGCGCTGTCCAAAACCTGGAGGAAACGAGCAGAGGAGCTTCGTTTCTTCTTCCAAATGTCTCCTCCCTTGTGCATGTGTCCTTGTTTCCTTCAAGAAGTCTTTTTAACACTTCGGCGTGATATCACCGTGTCCACGCCCCCTAACCCCGCCCACCAACATTGATCAGCAAAGACCAACTCTAGTGAACTCTGTCAGACGCGGATTTCTCCGTGAACAAACACGTCTGCCGATTTATTAAACCCCAGTCAGTCTGATCGTTTCAAACAGCAAACCACAGTCCTTTCTTCAGAGCACAGAAATCTGTGCATGCATTTATCAACATTAAAATGTATCAGTTACTTAAGTAGAATTAGTTGGGACAAAATTTCCTGAATATTTTTGCTGTACTGAATATGGCAATAAAAGGGCGACTGCCAATTTGAAATACATATGAAATGGGGACAGTTGTTTAGTGACGATTATTCATACATAAAAAAGCATTAATATATAAAATAATATTGTTATTAAAGAAAATTACATAGAAGTAGACGATGGCTACAATCAATTTTTCAAATAAGGGAAAAATTCATTTTAAGTAGAGCCATGTTAAACTTTAAACTAAAGCGTTTGAGGCGTTTCTTTTCAGAAACGATGAGAGGGAATTCTGGTCATCTTAATTAAAAAAAAAATAAAATTGTGTTTATGGAAGATGTAATCAGCGTTGCAGAAAGAGTAAAAGTTGTGATTGGACCACTTCATTATCGATGGACGTCATGGAGGAAACATAACTGTCCCAGTTCTCATGTCTCTGGAATCCTGCAGCTCCTCCCCTCCACTCCTCTCCTCTGCCTCATACTTCCGGGTAGGAATGGAGGGGAGGGAGGAGTGGAGGAAAATACTTTGGGATGCACCTAGAGTGTTCTGTCTCTGTGCGTCTCCACCAAAAAAAAAAAAACTTCTGGTTCCCTTCCATATCTATGGAGCCAAGGTGCCATCTAGCTGACCAGCCCACATTTCCACCAATCAGTAGTGGAACAATTGCATCACCAACAGAAGTAACAGCTATTTTTTTATTTTTATTTAGCAACACCAGATGTATATCAATGAAAACAAGCAAGATGGAAGACCGCACTGTTCACTGTAAACTTTTATCATCTTAAAAGTGTTTACTTCAATTCTCCATAGTTACATGAGCCGACCATGAATGTTACACAGACCAGTGAACACACTTCAGCTTCTCTATTGTTTTTCATATTAGCAGAGGTAGAAGTAATACATGCCCATTTAGGATGTGGTGGCTCCCACTTCAGGTCCTGCTATGTTCTAGTTCCAAACCGGAACCAACTTGTTTTGGTCCTGAACCAATTTATTTTTGGCTCAGAATGGTTCCAAATTACATTTCAAACCAGAATAAAACATGTTCTGCGTTGACGAAACTGCCCCACGGGGTGTTAGCTCTGCGGTGCTTCTCTCCTCGTGCATGCTGGGACAGACTCAAGCCTTCTGCAACCATGAACAGGAGGAAGAATGACAAATACAATACAGTGATTTAAACATTTTTTTTTAAATCAAATCCAGAGACGAACGTGCAATTTGGATGATGAACTTGATTCCATAATAACATTGCAGCATTCCATTCTTCCACCATTCTTTCCACTGAGATGGAAAGACTAATCCAGTAATCTACTGCCTTCAGTATCTTATTTTATCACATCCATCCAGCATGTTAAAAACCTCTTCACAGAAGTCATTGTATTTGAGGCTGAAAAAAAAGTGAGATACAAAAGCATGGTTAATGGAGAGTGAAAATCTTTTTCTTCTGCTTGGTGACCTTATGTAACTGTAAAACATACACTGGATCAAGATCAAGACAGTTATTAATAAGCAGCTCACTCACTTCATTGTTTCCATGTTGTGGTTGTCCTGCATGACTTGGATCAGGGCTGGGATGGAGGCATTGGTCAGCGAGTTGTTTTTCAGGTCCAAACTCTTTAAAGACTTACTGGCTCTTACAACAGCACACAAGTCTTCAACGCAAGCATCTGTCAGTCCAGTCATTTCAACACTATGACAGAGAAGAGACAAGAGTTACGCCGGAAAACTGGATTCACAAGGAGCTCACACTATATTGAGGCAACTGCAGTGTAACTCGAGGGCTGTGTTTTATTTTGTGGACTTACTCCAGTTCCTCCAACAGACAGCATGGATGTAAGATAGCATCCCAAATGAGTTTGACACCTTGGTCTCCTACACTGTTCAGACCTACAGACAAGGATCTCAGTCTGCAAGTCCCACTTCTCAGCAACAATCCCAGTTTCTCAAAGACTAGAAGTGTTAACTCACACCGAACCAAGCTGTAGGAAGAAGCAGAATTCACATTAATGCATGCTTACTTGAGTTTCACTAATATTTAGTGTCTAATATCTGGATAATGTTCAAAAGACTGTACCCAAGTTTCTCTATTGGACATCCTGGTCTACTGAGGCCTTGGCACAGCAGCAGCGCCCCCTCCTGGCCCAAATCATTCACTGAAAGATCCAGCTCTAACAGACGGAAGTGTTCTGACTTCAAGGCCTCCATCAAATGAGTACAGCACCCACCAGTCAGCTGGGTGTCATACAATCTGAACAGATACATAAAAGGAGACTGATGGCTAAAATATATGGATGTAAACCGTAACATAGCTGAATGATAAGTACATTTATCTATCACAGATATTTCATGTTTATTGGTGTTAACTAGCCACATCCATCAGAATAAATGACATACCATTTGCTTTCTTGAATATGTTGTGATTATCCAGGGAGGACGTAAAACAACAGTTTTCATTATCTTTAAACACAAACTTACATGAGGCTCTCCAGTTTGCAAAGAGGATCTTTCAAGGATTGGGACAATAACTCCACTCCAATGTCACTGATGGTGTTGTGCGTCAGGTTCACTTTTCTCAGCTCTGACTGTCCAGAACACAAAACTGCTGAGAAAGGTTTCATAGATGCTGCAGTCAACTGGCAGGTCTGCAGCCTTGTAATAAACAAAAAGCAAAGTCAGACCATAACATCTGAGAACAATGACAGAAGCATAATTGGACAGTTCTAACAAAAGCCATTTGGCAGTAAATCTGCAATCATACGTACTGAAGCTCCTGCAGTTTGCATTGAGGACTATGCAGTGCTTGGCACAGTTTCATGAGGCCCTGGTCCCCAATCTCATTAAACATAATTTCCAACACACACAGCTGGGAGGTGCCCGAGGTCAGGACAGACACCAGGTCTTCACAGCACGCCTCTGTCAGTCTGCATACTGAAAGGCTGAGTCAAGATTAAATATAAAAAGAATACTGATTTGACTAAAAAATGAAAAGGGTTTATTTGAACAAAAAGGACATTTAAAACAATTTCCTCATCTTATCTCACTTTATTTTGCGTAGCTTGCAATCCCTCAGACCAGTGCAGAGGATTTTGAACTTTTCATCACCCAGTCGGCTATAATAGAGATTCAGCTCTGTGGTCCTTCCTCTGCTGAGAGCTGAAGCTAGATGAGGGACAGCTCCAATTCTTAAGGAACTGCTTGACAATCTGGGGACAGAAAAGAGAGATCTTACATATATTTAGTGTTGCAGTACACATCATTAGTGCAGAACAAACTGAACACATGAACTTTGATTGCAAAGAACAAGTAATCAGTCTTTACATGTAGAATTTTTTTTTTTTTTTAATAAAACTCACATTATCTTCTGGGACAGGCCCATAGCAGGAGCCAAGATCTCTGCTTCCTCCTCTGTCAAATCCTTTGTATGGTACAGATTCAGCTGTTCCATCTCCCCAAGGCACATCACTACGTAGTTCACTCCTACACAGTCCTGCAGACTGAGGTCCCCATAGCTGATGCCAATTCGTGCTGAGGGGGTGATGATCTCTTTCACTAAAGTCTCATTCTGACTTTGATGAAGCAGACGGAAGCAGCGGAAGTGCTTTTCTTTGTAACACCCCTCTAGCGTCACATGTGAGCTGCTTTTCAGCCAGCATTTGAAATCTAGGATGTGATCAGAGTTAAATTCCCCCAGCAGGGTCTCTAGTGGTCTCCGCTGAACTGGTCCTGAGAGTCCTGCCAAAAAAAGATCTAGAAATTTTACATGGCCTTTGTGCTTTTCCAATATCATATTCACACCCTCAGATGTTGATTTGCCCATTAGGAAAGACACAGCCAAGAGGAATTCTTGCATGATGTGAGAATGGAAAGAAAAGACACACTTGTCTGACTCCAGGTCACCATCTACTCGCAAAAAAATACTCATTAAAGTTTGAGAGGTGGAAAAGTGTTGGAAACCGAAGGAATCGATTTCCTCTTTGGTGCAGTGTGAATGTTGGTCAAGACCGCAATGGGAAGCCATTCTACCAAGGGCTGACATTAGTTCTTCAATGCAGGCCTTGTCCAGTGAGTGTGTCTGAATCACGTGGACCAGTAAACCTACACACAGCTGAGTTAGTGTTTCAGGAAGCTTCTCTCCAGCATCCATCAGAGATTTGTAAATAGAACAAACTGTCCAACAAAATCTAGGAGAGGCAGAAAAATCATAAAATCCAAGTGTCCTCTCCATGTTCTTTGATGCTATATTGGCAAAAGTTGCATCAGTGAAGAAAGCATTAAAGTAGGTCTCTCTCTGGTGCTTCAGAAACCCCAGGAGATCCACACGGGTGCCACTCAGAAATCTAAGACTTTCTGTTGGCCTGGTTGCCACCAGAATGGCAGCTCCTTTCAGCAGTGCTCCGCGAAGCAGGCTGGCTACTAAACAGGACACTGAGGCTACCTGGCTGGGGTCAGAGCAGAGGGAATAGACTGCAGGGTCCAGGCTGCGTTCGTACTGATCGAGCTCATCAAAAATAAACAGTATATTCTCGGGTTTCTGGAGAATTAGGGGCATGGACTCAGGAGGGAAATGACCATGATGGTGTAATAATTTCTCCAAAGAGAGCATCCTATCAAGAGAATTCAATTCTCTGAAGTGGAAATGGAAGACATAAGAGAAGCTTTGAAACTGTTCTCCTTTTGTCCAATCCACAATCAGTTTCACCAAAGCAGTTGTTTTACCTGAGCCTTCTGGACCGACAAGCATTACTGTCTTTATTTCATCAGACAGTGCGGTTTGGATGGCATCATCAACACAGGGGAAGCTGTCTCCCACAATTTTGTCTGTCATCTGAACGTTAGAAGTCAGTGGATGTACATACTTGCTGTTGTTTATCACACTGATCAGCTGTTGGCCACCAAGAAGTGACTCATCTTTTGACTTCAGGATATGAGTCAGCAATGCTTCTTTGTCCATTATGGAAATCACTGCAAGACAACATTCAAAAATAATCCATAATTAGAAGAGTTCTGCCTAAGTTGTACCTGAGCTCATGGCCTCCTACATGACAGCATACTGTAGGTAGGCTATTCATGCATAACATAATACTTTAATTATACAGTACAACAAACTGCATTTCCTTACTTTGAAACTATGTACTCACACATCAAGTGGTGCGTAGTTACCTTGGAGTCAATACTGTTGTAAAACAACGTAAATGTGACAAAACACGTCCCAATGGAAAATACGTCATAAGAAAAGAAACACCTTTGTGAAAGCAGATCTCTGTATTTATAGGCGGGGTAGAGATCTTACGTATCAACCTATCTACCAATTAAACGAGAGAAAGGAAATTTAATTTTTTCAATAAACTTTATTAACAACTGGAATAGTGACACAACCACACATAAGACAAATAAGAATTCCTTACAAGAGTGTTGTGTCTGTCATTTATACATAACTACATAACAAGTAATAAAGTAGCCGGAGTCAGATAGCCATTTGTAACGTGCATTTACTCTTGAATTAACCAGTGTACAACAACAGATCAATGCATATCTGCTATGCCAGAAACAGGAAGTGAATTTTTTTTTTTTTTTTNTTTTTTTTTTTTTTTTGGGTGGGGGTGGGTGGGGGTATAAATTTATTTTATTACCCTTCCTACATTATTCAGAAATCAGGAATCTTCTTAAACATAAAATACCATCTTACATCGTGTATACATTACACTCCTCCCCACTTGGCTGAAAAGTACAATAAAGACATTATTAGGCAACTATCAATAACATTGACTGACAAACATTGGTTATAAAACGAAACAGCGACTTGAACTTGTTAAGAATTATCACCAAATGTCTGTGGATATTGAGGCAGTTTTGTAATATGAATACCAAAGATAACGACTGAGTTCACTTATGTTTTGCTTGCATCAAAAATTTCACACATGCAATACTAGTCAGTTGCCAGCAGATGTCACCAGTGTGACATTACCGAAGGTTTGGTTCGCGCCTGACTAATGAATGAATAATGAATAATCTGAATCCCATATCTGAATAATTTCACAGGTACTAAATGTTTCTGCAGTAGAATAGTATGTTTACTTTGCATATCGTTCTGTTATTTTATTCACAACAAATGTAGAGCGTGTAGAAAATTAAACTGTAGTTTTATTTGGCACAGATCATTATCACACTTAAAATATATTTTAGTTGCTTGTAAAAATCACACGCTATAATATAGTTCCAACTTGGAGATTTTAGAATGAAATTTAAATATAGTAAACATTTGGGTATAAAATTCAATCTGATACCAGTTTTGTAGGAAGACAGTAAGGAAGAATCCAGTGAAAACTAATTTCACTGGATTTTTAATTTTTCTTTTTTTTTTTTCATGTGTAAACCCGAAAGATGAATTTCCTCCCACATTTCTCTTTCCACCTGACAAATAATTGTGGAGCAGTGAAACAATGCTGGTCTGTTTCAATAACCCCAACAGTAACTTCACACTGAAGTGACTGCATAATAAACATCAACAGCTGCATTCTTTATTATAGCTTTATTGTAAACATAATGTTTACAGAGTTGACAGAGTACAGAAGGTTTGCAGACAACACATAGTTACAGCTCAACATGTTGAAATGCTACTTCTTCTTGCCACCCTTTGGAGCTTTGTCGAGTCCTTGGATGTACTTGAGAGGAATTTGATAATGATCTGAAAATGAAATATAAAAGATTTTACGAAGTGAATTTCTTTGTTAAGATAAAGTGAAAAACAATGATTGAAACTGACATTTCAAATAATTTCCAAACCTAGAAGCAAATTTCCAACTCTCTGAATCTGGTTGCCTTGGATCTGGACCAGGACTTTATCTTTGGCCCCTGGGATGGGCTGTAAGACAGAGCTGGCCTGGACTCTGTGCTGCAAAGCAGTGGCCACGACAGCAGGATCCAAACCGTATACTTCCAGGTTTTTTATCAGAGTCACCTTCAAGGGAAAAGCAAAGAAATTCAGGCTAATCAACAGCTGGCAATATAAGACACTGTATCTGATCAATAACAACACGGTGCTTATATGATCAAAATCATCAGCCATCACCACCTTTTTGTTGGAGCCTCTGTTAGCCACAGAAATGTCTATGGGCTCAATGTGGCCCTTCTTTATCACAGCAGCTTGTCCAGGAAACACAACTTGGTAGCACTCCTGCATTCTGGCTAGTGTCCTGAGAACATGAGGAGGCATGAAACAGCACAAGTACAAGACCATGGCTGTCTGTATCTCTCTGTGTAAAATTACTTTAAAAAACATGCTAAATGCTAGGCTCAACCTGGTACGATGCATCAAATGAAAACATTTATATAGTTACTTCAAAATAAGTCTTTACCTGCTGAAGAGCTCATCCCACTTGAGCGACTCAACCTCCTGGTACTCTGATTTCTCCAGCAAGCAGTCACACAGCGTAGGGTTTATGGTCACATAACTAGAAAGGAAAAAAAAACAAAACAAAACAAAAGTCACAATTAGAAAATAAATAAAATCATTATACTATTACCAATGGCAGATAAAAAAAGAATCACGCAGAACAATAAGAATAAAATGACCATAACATTTTATGGACAAATGTGTGAAATGGGCAGAAAAAAAGTAAATTCCAATCCACCTCTGTTAGGGGAGGTAATAGCAATAACATGTTCTGTAAAGTGATTTATGGGTCAAAACTGCACAATAACACTGTCAAATTTAGTATCTACTTACTTTTTATTATTTTCATCTACCAGCTCATTTTTCTTGACGAACTCTATGATGATACTTCTTACTTCAACAGGCTGGAGTATTGCTCCTTTCCTGGAAGGTGAGCCAAAGCAACATTAGCATGAGAATAAGTGTTTAGTAGTAAGGACTTAAACAGTGTACCTTAAAGTTTAAGAAAACCAAATTATGGAGCTTTTTAGACCTTTTAAATGCTTTTTGTAACTGAATTCATCACAGATTTTAAAAAGTATTAAAAAAAAAAAACCCAGAACCATTTCAAACCAGAACTATTTCTGATCGTTTCTAAGTTCTGAAAATGTATATGAAAATATAAATGGCTAATATGACAAAATAACAAAAAGGAGGCAATTAACTGTTCAACTGTGTTGTAAAAAACACACCGTCACATACACACACACCTCTTATTAGCATCCAGAAAAAGAGTTTTGAGCCGAGCAGGCACAGAATACAGAGTTGTGATCTCAGGGGGATGATATGGATGATTTCCTTCCTCCTCCTGTGATGGCGCTGCTTCAACATCCACCTCCTCAGGAACAATGAAGGAACGCAGCCTGTAATTTAAAAAAAAAAAAAAAAAAAAAAAAGATAAACACTCTGGCCTGCTCAGCCTGAATCTGTGCAGGTTCAGGATGTGCAGCTTCTGTGTTAGTCTGAATCTCAACCAGGAGTTTCTTTAAGTTAAGGCACTCACTCTGGATTTTTCCAGTCTACCTCCACGATGCTCTCCACACCCTTGGTCAGTTCTTTCACTTGCACAAGCTTATGTTGCTGCTGCATGGCCTGTAGAAACTTGGACAGCTGTTAATAAATTTAAAAAAAACAAAAAAAAAACTGAATATATACTTAAAAAAATAGAGATAGAAATGTTGCCTTTTTGTGTATAAAATGTGACATTTCTGAAAAATGAAAACACCTTCTTGTAGCTGGATTTCTTGATATCAAGCTGTTTTCCATTTGGGCTGAAAAAATACGAGATGTTTCAATGCTCAGTGTAAATCCTCTTCAACATTTTTTTTTTGATTCGATGAACAGTACTTTACCAGCATGGAAACATGTGGTTGCGGAGAAATGAACTGGTCAGAAGAGGGAGCTCTGACTTCTTCACTTTTCTCTTGAGAGCATGGAGAAAACACTGCAGTAACAGGGCGTCCATCATTTCTGTGGAATCAGGGTATGATCTGAATCACATACTTGTTTCTCCAAAACTGCTCCAGCTCTACATTAACAAAACTCCCCAGTCATGTAAGGAAACCCAAATGTGTGATAGAAAAAAATGACCCAACAAGCCCTTAAGACTGAATATATAAGCTACCGAATGCCTCAGCATTTTCTTCATATAAGGGATAATGGTATTTGGTAATTTTACTAAAAGTGAATTCAGAAAAAAATTGAATGATGCCAAGCTGACTGATAAGTTCTGGGCACAGAAAGATCTAAGTCAGAGGTGCTGCATTTATTAACTTTTCAACATCATCTCTGTCTAGGTCGACATGCTTCTGCCAGTGATGCTGGAGGGGATTTTAATCACAGACAGCTGAAGTGACTTCATCATCTGAGGTCAAACAAGTTCCAGCTTCCAGACTTTTTCATGTTTTGGTAAGGTCTGAGGGAGCCAAATCTGCTTAGCAAGGTGGGTGCTTAAGCCACATTCATGGTAGCAGCCAGTGAATACATAATCACTGCATGCTTGCCTCGTCTGTCTTGCACAGCTCACAGATCTTTGAGTACCTCTTGTAACTTATAAGTAACTTATACAAATAGGAACTTATAAGTTATAATCACTGAGCTCAAATCAGTGCAGCTGATGTAAACAGTACCTACAGAATTTACTTAATTTTTTTTTAATTTTTTTTACAATGCTTAATCACCTTCTTATACAGTACATGTGTTATTCTTCCTGGTGACATTTTAACGTATCAGAAAACACACTTCAAAATAAATTACACTAGTAAACTAATATGGTGGGAGGTGTAACTAAAGTAACTAGGTGTACCTTGTGGAGTTTTCTGATCATTGTGGTTCTCCTCTTCCTCATTGCCTTGCTCCTCCTTCTCTTCCTCTTGCTCAGTCAGAGTCAGTTCCTCAACACCAGAACAGGCTTCATTTGTGGCTTTTTCACTTGGGCACTCCTCCTCCTCTAGCTTTACACATTTCTCCTCCTCCTCTTTGTCGCTGACATCACCTTCCTCTCCCGGTAACCCTGGTCGTTCTCCCTCCGCATCATGGAAAGACGGAGGACCAGACTTATCTCCTAATGCCCTGAAAGAGATGTAGGTTAAAAATCACAGTGAATATAATAGTGATTGATGATCAGCAGTTTGGTTTACACAATTAATCATCAGGATGCAATATTGACCTTACCACCAGGGGACTCATACCAAAACCCTTACTGAGAATAGAACAAAAACCTGAGATGATCACAAGTCTCATTTTAAAACACAAAACAGCTTTTTTGTTAGACTTTTTTCCTTTCTTTTGCTCCTCTGTGTGTCTTTCACAAGAGCTTCAAATGGCTTTTGGTAGACCAGGCTCAGATTCCAGAGTCTGTCTAGTTCAAAAAGTGAGACTGAGTCGTCGCTCTGCCTGAAAAAAAATCAAATGTATGAAAGAATTTCTGTCCCAACAAGTGGATTTGCGAGGTTTCATAAGCACATAAGACGACGTTCCATCTCAGCCAATGGGCCTGACTGGATGCAGTCGGCTGACTCAATATACGTCTCAAAATTGGGCAAAGAATCCTATAGTGTGTCTGCTCTAATGCATGAGACCAATTGCACACAGGTTCTGTAAAAAGAAAGTCTTACTTTGATCCCGAGATTGTACATTTGGATGAATATCTTCTGGGACAATTACTGAGTATAATGAAAGATGGATGATAGTGATAAATAACTGTGATCTCAACATTAAGCAAAAATTCACGCAAGCTGCCGATTGATAAACTTTTAGAAAGTAAATTTTTGAATGAAATGTTGAGGACGATGAAGGCACTCACCAGAGATGATCCATGTATGTGTGGAGAACACACACTCCTTTCCCTTTCATGCCCGCACTGTGCATCTCAGCACTGGACACTGTAGCTGTGCCAACTGCAACAGGAGCTCTTGAATCAAACAGGAACAAAAAGTCAAACTTATGCCAGTGAGGATTATGGCAAAATTTGCATTCATAAAAACTTACCTGTTGTTCACCACTGTAACCGAACAGCACTCCCCCTGTTTTACATCTGGGAGACCACTTGAAGGTACCACCACACCTGGCAGCATGAGATCTTTGGAGATGCACAGATTTCTTTTTAAAACCACTGTTATTTGTTCTAAATACCAATCTACATGTATATGTGAATTCTAGGGAAAAGAACATGCCTGCTCCGCCAATCAGCTTCTGAAGCACAGGAGGCCACATTGTGAATGTTGGCAGGAGATCAGGGTAAAGCCAAAGCATATACACTGAAAAATATGACAATGTGCAATAAGTTAAAGTAGCTTCAGTGTTTGATCCACTTGTTTCAGTGTAACTTGATATTTTATTACCTGTAGGAAAAAGTCGTTTCTCCATTTCAAAGAAAAGTGGGTTTTTGTGAAGAACATACAGCGTCACAGAATCTCCTTTGTGTGCGTAAATCTTCACTACATTTAACTCCTCTTTGTTGGGAAGCAGCTGGGATAACTGCTCAGCAGACAGTGAAGGAAAAGCTGTGGCTATGTCAGCTCGCAACTTTCTCCTTAAGAGGAAAACGAAAACAACAATAAAACGCTCTATGACAAATAATACACACAAGCAGACTGACACGTTGTCCAAATATGGAAAACTGTATGACCCCTTTTGTCTTCTTCATTTTTCCGTTCAGCTAGTGCTACAATTATCAAAAATATGTAAATTGGGGGTTTTAGGGGGTCAGGATATTTAACTAGTTTGTCTACTTGACAAACATGAACCTGACCACAAGCACTCCGCTAGTTTTTACTTGTATGTTAGCTGTAACAAATGGACAGCACCCTGATTAACGTAAAAATTAACGGTAGCCTCAGCTTATGTACTTTTTATTGTTACGATAAACACAGAAGGTCGAAGAAAAAGTGTGTGGAATAAATGTGTGTATCAGAGAAGCGACAAGAACCTCACCTGTCTGAGCCTTTCATCACCGTGTTGGATTTGACGCGAAATGGTTTGGCAAACATCTTTTCACTAAATGAACGACCTAAACATTAACATTAACTAAACAAGTCACTTTATCACACCACGCAACTCGTTACAATTACACATTAATACTAAGAAAACGCCTTTGTACCACGGAAATCTTTTTTATTCTTATTTTGGCGTTAGTCAGCCGGTCGTCGGTAGGTATGATGGTCCGACATATTTACTTCCGACGAGAAACCGCGCCACTACAGTGGGAATATATAGTTCCGGGTATTTTGAAAGAAATGTACCCCATGGTAGTTAGTTTGTAGTAGCTTAACGGCTATAAAGAGATAATGCTAATTGTGACAATATTTATTTATCGATAATTATTTTCTTTCTTGCTATTTGTGTTTTAACAACTCTCACAGTCTAATCAGTGGGTTTTGAAAAAAGTAAAAGTTAAACGTTTAAAAAACCCAAAACATATTAGTCTGTTACGTATAATTCGCGTGAACATGTTTTATTTTTAAATTGGTAAAATGTTATGTTTTTGAAGTGTCAAGGTTAACCATCTGTTCTTGTCTGTATATTTTAGCTAATAAACTTATAACGTAACTCCACACCATGCAAAGAATTTACTTTTTTTTTTTTTTTTTTTTTTTTTTTTTTTTTCTTTTTTTACACAGGCAACAATGGACACAAATCATTTGAACAAACTGTACAAGAATTATCAACATATTCTTTTCTCCTTTTACTTTTATTTTTGTCAACTGGTGCCATGCTGTTGCCTACTGATAACATTATTGGTACTGACATCACAAACTGCATGTTTTGATGGGGATGGATTCAGGAGAATGAAATGAATGACACATACTGATGTTTATTATTGCCTCAGAAAAAAGATGCAGTTGATCATGCAGCAGAATTCATGAGTACATCTTTATCTTTAAACATGAGAAATGGGGATTAATGTAATATTCAACACAAGGAGAAAAATAATCAAAAAGCAAACATTCTAACATAGTTTAGAGTAAATGGTGCAATTAAATTGCTGCTACTGTGTGTGTTCTGCTTCAGCTGTATGTTGTGTCTTGGGTCTCCACCGTTTTGATGAGAACTGGAGACAATCTTTGCTTGTAGCTATTGACCCTCAGGCCAGTTGAGAAGAAGATGGTTGAAAATTAACCCACACACACACACACACACACACACACACACACACACACACACACACACACACACACACACACAGGGCAAGTTACATTGGAATCATTTTCATAATAATAACACAGTTATCTCCTACAGTTGCAAAATAAAGCACTTACTTTTGTTGGGCACTGTTTGGACATTGACAATAGACTGCTGTCCAATTCTGTGAGTGAAAGAGAAACATTCAGACTCCAAGCAGTGACTAGGATAAATTAAAAAAGGAATGTAAGCTGTCATGAGCAAACCACAAATCTACATGAAAATAAATAATATTCATTTGGTTTTGTGGCAAAAGACTTTCCCCATAATCACTGAAAATTTATGTCACAAGGATTATTCAATTACAGCAAGCAACATTCAGCAGATAAAATGTTGGTAAACCAAGTTTACGTAATGCCTGACTGTAAATTTTCATGTGGTTCCCTCACATCACCATTAATAGTCTGAGACAACTGAGATCAGCCAATTCAACTGACCTTTCCTCTTCTCCTTCCAGCAGTTTCTTGTAGGTGGATATCTCTATGTCCAGGGCCAGTTTGACATTCATCAGCTCCTGGTAATCTCTGACCTGACGGGCCATGTCCTGCTTGGCCCTTTGCAGAGCCAGCTCCAGGTCTTTGATGCGAGCCTTGGCATCCTGCACAGCTGCATCACCACGCTGCTCTGCCTCGGCTATCTGCTCCTCAAGGCTGGCACGCTGAAACAAACAAATATAAACTGAGGGCGGCTAGAATAGTATAAGAGCTTTTTAGTTTGTTGTTGTATGAGGCAGTTAAAGGACCAACTAATTCATCATCATAAGGAATAACTTTCATCCAGCTGATTCCACTACCTTCTGCTATCCCTTAATTGTATTATTAATGCATTACCACACCTAATACATGAGTTATCAGCAAAAGTGATACCTGAATTGATAAAACTTCTTGATGAGTAGTGAGATGTGTTCAAGACCAACTAATCCAGTTATCATTGACTTATTTCTATTGAATATCAAACTGCTGTTTGGGAACCTGTCACTCACCTGTCCCTGCACGGCCAGGAGCTCAGTCTGCAGACGGTTGATCATATGGTTGAGTTCAGCAATTTCCCCCTTTGAGTTACGCAGTTCATTGCTGTGCTGGTCGGCCTGAGCAGTCATCTGGTCAAACTGGTGCCGGCAGAGTACAAAGAGAGTAACAGAAGGATGTGTGGAATGTGAAATTATCACATCTGACTAGGGTGGTACCTATTGCATTTTTGACAGGGTATTCTAGTAGATTTGTTAGTACTGGGTAAACATTTTGATTCCTTTATTGGATCTTCCAATCAAGAAGAAACTAAGTGTAACTGTTGAAAATCAG
This sequence comes from Lucifuga dentata, assembly GCA_014773175.1. Taxonomy (NCBI): domain Eukaryota; kingdom Metazoa; phylum Chordata; class Actinopteri; order Ophidiiformes; family Bythitidae; genus Lucifuga; species Lucifuga dentata. The sequence continues at coordinate 46,150 of VXCM01002624.1, forward strand.
CTGTAGGATTTTTAGTTCTTTTATATTTCATCACCTTATTCTTGTACCAGTTTTCAGTTTCTGCACGGCTGCATGCAGCAATGTCCTCATACTGGGCCTTAATATCAGCCACAATCTGATCCATGTTCAGGCCTCGGGAGTTGTCCATCTGCACCACCACAGAGGTCTCCTTTAGGCTCTCCTTCAGCTCACGCAGCTCCTGTTGTAAAACAAAAGCAACAATTAAAACAAAATACAGTAAGATTTCTTTGGTCAGAAAAATACTGAAAATTGTATAAATTTCAATAATTTCAGTACTGAAATTTATTTACTTTACTGTAAAACTAATATGCTATTAATATATTCAGTTTAATGACAAGATTATCAGTTCATTGTTGTTTACCATATCATACAGAGTCTTGAAGAAGTCAACTTCATCAGCGATACCAGCCACCTTGTCCTCTAGATCCACCCTGGACATGTAACCAACATCTACTTCCTGGAGGCATTCAGAAAAAAAATGAAACAACTCTTTCACGTTTCACCTTTTCCATTAGACAGTCACATATACATTTCCCTTGACCTGGTTTTTACCACTGTAACTGCAGTAACACTACACATAATTAAATTTAATCCCACAGTGAAACAATAACACACCCTTTTCTTAATTTTTGTTTTTTAATCATTTACCAAGTTTGTACAAAAACACATTGAGATGAAAAAGCCCATTGTGACTATCATGACTGCACACCTTTTTTACCAAGACAAACTCGTTCTCTGCATCATTCCTGTTGTTGATTTCAACTTCAAACCTGAAACAGCCAGAAAAACAAGATTTACTCACTCAGATTTTTTTATCAGTGCATGCTGATAATTGGCCAGTTAGCTATAATTTAAACTGTAGTAAACACAAATATCAGTTACACAGTCAAGCTATATTCATAGACATTGCATTACAGGAAACTGAAGCTTACTTTGTCTTGTTTTCATCCACTTTTTTGTGCATGGCATTGCTCTCTGTGTCTAATCTTTTCTTGTTATTGGAGAGAACATCCAGCTGTCTTTGTAGGTTAGCAATGTAAGCCTTCAGCATGGGCTCAATGTTGGAAGAGGCTGCTGTTTGTCCCTCCAGCAGCTTCCATTTGGTTTCCAGCATTTTGTTAAGCAGCTCCAGAAATCTCGTCTGGGATACAATAAGTATCAAATATATCAGACATTACAATCTTTTCTACAACAAACAACCAAAGCTTTTGAGAAAGCACTGAGAGTTGAGACAACAAGTAAGTATAGCACTGATCTCTCTCATCAGAAAAACTGGAATGATTCTTACCTTATCAATGAATGAGGCAAAGCGGTTACTGAGACCCTTGATCTGGTCTTTCTCTTGGGTACGAATAACTTGGATTTCAGGGTCAATGGCTAACTGGAGTGGGGTGAGCAAGCTCTTGTTAACTGTTACAGGTGTAATCGGAGCCCCCATTTGAGGGCCTGTCCTGACCTTGGGGATGGAGTAGGATCCCAAGGACATGCTGCTGAAACCCCTATTCTTTGGCGGCCCCTGTTGCTGCTCCTCATGGCTGTGCTGTGTGGAGACTTGCTGCTGCAGCCCGCTGGAGAGGTTGAGCTCTTTAGTGCATCTCTTATCATGTGGATCCTACTATATAGCCAAGACAGGATGTGGTGTGATAGTGAAGTTATGTGGCTCCCAGTGTGGGTAAACCTGTCTGACACATACCTTGTGCTTTCCCACCTCNCCCCCCCCCCCCATAAAAGCTGCAGTGTTTCAGTTGTTGTACTGGAATCCAGACCTTCTTAAGTGCTTTGGGTGTAATACATTTATAGTTGTGCACAAGCATGTCATTAAAAGTCTTCCTGATGTGAGCATTGGATCTATTTTAAGATGATAACAAGAAACAGTATTTTAACACAACATATTACAAGAGACAAAATCAATATGAGGAGACTTTGTTAAATAAGGTTAAATATTAATACTGGTTTCATGCCCAGTAAGATCTCAGTGATTCTTTTATCACGACATCTAACTTGCAGGATTCTCTAAAAACTGTTCTTCATGAAAAATACAGGACACAAAATAAGAGTGATAAGACAGTGTACAGATTTGTTAAATAAGATCATGTTAGATATTCTGGCTGTGATTATAAATCTAGAGTGAACTGTCCCACTTTATAAAATCAACATTTGTCAACTGCGCTTCACTTTTTAAATTTTTTTCTCTCTTGTTAACAGCTAACATCATAGAGCAAAATAGTTAAGCATTCAAAATGTTGGAATTGTTCTTCCTGACATCATCTAACAGTTTTTTCCTTCCAATGTCTGTTCACTCCCATGTTATTAACGGTGATGAGTGCAAGCTGGATGTATGTATGTATGTATCATTGCACTCCCTTAGAAAAATAAGAATAGAGACATATTGTTTGCAAGTGGAGGTCCATTGTGGTCATATGTATGTTACTGAAGCTGATCAGTCTTCCTCACTGTATATTACTATAGGTAAATAAAGGAAAATGAGAGACAAAAAAAGGAGAAAATGAGAGACTGATGTTTTTGTGTGTGTGCATGTGCAAACGTCTGACAATGTATATTAAAAGACAGTCCTGAATAGTTTACTTAAGGGTTTTACCCAATTCTTAATATCAATTGGCATCTATAGCTGCTTATATCTTCCTTTTTTGTTGTTAGATATGAAAGTTGCTTCATTCAATGTACAGAGGTTTGGACTGAGTAAAGTTTCAGATCCAGATGTGCTTTCAATGCTGGTCAAGGTAAAATATATTACAATAAAACATTTTAAGCATCACAATTTCTTTGCCATATAAAATTTTGTGGGATTATAAATACAATTAAAAGGCTAAATTAATTACATTAATTGTTTAGCTGTGTGATTGCACTGCTTTTTGCATTGGTTTTAATGGTTTTATTTTTGGGAAACAGAAAAGAAAAGAAAACAACACAGTATATCCACTGGTCATTCCTTAGTTATTATTTAACTTCACTTTTTTTTTTCTTGTTAAACAAAAACCTGAATTATATGATATAACGTGTCCTGTCTTTCAGCTCACCTCTACAGTATACAGCACTAACTGTGTTTTTCTTGTAGATTGTGTCTCGATATGACATCATAGTGACTCTGGAGTTACCCTGTAATTTCATTATATGTTACGTATAATGACAATAAAGCTATTCTATTCTGGAGGCAGTGGATGTGAGTGGAGAGTCTGTAAATCTAGGGAGCTGAATAGGTAATTTAGATTTTTTGGAGACATTGTTTATGATTGAATGAAACAAAGTTTGCTGATGTAGTGCATCACACTTTTTTTTTTTTTTTTTTTTTTTTTTTGCAGTCTTGTACCTTACAGAGTGAACAATACCCACCACTACACTCTGAAGCTCAGTATCCAACTGAAGGAACAGACACAAGAATAATTCCTGTTTCCCTACAGGTGAAGTCAAGCTATGTTGCCACACTGTTGTAATTTAAAATTTCTGTGATATAATGGTCACAAGTGGAGACCACAACCAGCAGATATTTGTGTCAGAAAAATCATTTTTTATTCTGATAAAAGAGATGACGTGGTTGACCTGATTGACTGCTATCAATATGAAGACAACCAGGCAAATGACTTGGATGCATTTGCAAGAGAGCCTTCCATTCTGCATCAAGCCACACACACAGGTCAGGTTGCTTTTTTTCAGAGTGCATACAATTTATCTGAAACCTCTGGATTTGGTACATTTTTGTACAATTCTGCCATTGGTTGACTGACCTTTGATTGCCTTCAATACAGCTAGTTATAGTAAACATGCTACCTATGCTAAATAGCAATCATGCAACACATACTGACTTGCATGTAACTTGAATATATATAACTTGAATGATAGATAGATAGATAGATAGATAGATAGATAGATAGATAGATAGATAGATAGATAGATAGATAGGTTTGATTTTTCCAGATGCATAAGACTAAGCTGGTTTGAGATGTGAATCAAACTAAGGTACAGCAGCAGGTTTATCAGGTTTGGTCAAACAATAGTTTCTGTGTGCATCCTTACATGATAAACTTGTGTCATGTTATGACATGTCATTTAAGATGGGCCACTGTTGTTCAGCTATGTGAACTGGAGAGCACACCTGTTTCGTTCTATCATAGTGTTGAAGGATGTAGTGCTGATCCCAATCCTCACACACCGTCAGACACAGAGAAGAAGCTGGATGAGCTTTATCAGGTCTTCCTGGCAGTTAAAAACAAATGGAAGACATGTGAGTTGCATTAAATGATAATGATGAATATTGAGACAAGAGGTAACCTACTTATAAATTACATGTCAGTTACTGACAAGTGATTTACTGAACAGACAGAGTTGCTGCTGATGAGAAGGAATGTTCAGAATTTGGAAATGTGTCTTCTAAATCAGTTTGACAGCTTGACCTGAAAGTTTTTTTTTTTCAGCTCAAGCTGTCAAGCTGATTTAGAAGACACATTTCCAAATTCTGCACATTCATGAACATTGTGAACTTACCAGTTTTGCTTTGTGAGTTACCTTGGTGGGTGTGATATGAAAACTGAATTTTACCCTAGTATTTAAAGTAGAATATCATGGATAACAGCTAAGAATAATCCAAAGTGTCATGGATGTAGTACAATATGTAACTATTTGCTTACTCACTTATTTCAAGGAAGTAAAATACTTATATTAAGAAAAAATACTTACAATTGTGTATGAAAAAAATCATCATTCTTTCCAGTGTTGAGGTGGAAGTTATTTTATTATTTGCCTGTTACATTACAGGTTAGCAATTCATGTGTGTGTGTGTGTGTGTGTGTGTGTGTGTGTGTGTGTGTGTGTGTCTGCATGTGCACGTGTCTGCATTTTCAATAAGAGAGTCTCGAGGAAAGCTTACAGGTTAGTGTATTGAAACTGCAGAAGGAAAACCTCCTGCTGGAGTGAGAAAAACTTCATCTTCAAATCTGCTTATTAAACCATCAGCTTGCTACACTCCAACGGAGGGAGGATGATGACAGATCAGGCGAACATCACTGATTAGTGTTTATAAGTATCTTGCCTTGCCTTGTGTTGTTGAATGTGTTATTTCAAATCAGTTATCCTGGATTTTTTTTATTCATACACTGTTCAGTGTTTTCTATAAATTTTATGATTCACTTAAATGACAGTATGTTCCTGAACATGAACATTCCCTGTGGCATCCTGTGGCAATATGATGGTATAAATGCTGTTTTTTTTTTTAATAGCCATTCTGTCAGGAATAAACTTTTGGTGGAGAAACACCAAATCCTTGGATTTGTTTATGCTTTATTTTGGCCTAAAAGTAGCACATGTTAAGATATCGAATCTAAATATTTTTGAAGTACATGTTGGTTTGCTGAAATCCTCAAATTCCCAGAATGTGAAGACTTGACCTTCTTCAAAGGGTATCATTCCAATTCATCCTGGCCACCAGTCCAGACCAGTTCACCTTGGTCCTCTTAATTATTTTATTATTTTTAATCTAATGTGGTTTGCACTTTATGAATGTGTTTTCTGATTTGTGAATGTGTTTTGCGATTTGTAAATGTGTTTTGCACTTTGTGGATGTGTTTGGCACTTCTCAGCCACCGTAGTTATCCTTTCCCAAACGTCATACAAAACATTTAGAAGTCAAGTACAGCAGCTCTTCAGACTAGAACTTTTTACCAACTGAAACATGTAACGAACAGCAAGAATTTAAAGTACAAGTGAATATGTCTCGCAGAAGATGGTCTAATTCCATTAGTAAACTTTGCAACCTTGTACTTGCTTGCTTTTTCTGTGAAATTGTGAGATTTAGGGGATTTTATTACCTTATAACATACTAACTTAATCTTCGTTTTAAAGTGATATGTTTAATATCTAGTTTACTTTGTCACATTCAACCTATCTATTTTTGTTTAGTTTATTTCGTTTGTGTACAATCATTTTTGTTATTCGTGTAAATCTGTGGACCCCTGGAAGAACAGCAACCACGTTCCACGTTAAAGCTAATGAGGATCAATAATAATAATAATAATAATAATCACTAAAATAAAAATTCGTAAACTGGTGGAATGTGGCCTTTATAACTTTATCTTCGTCGACGTATTGACACACCCTGTGTACATTCAGTTTTCTTAGGTATTTGTCGTTACGACGTGTTGTTACTCAAACTATGCGCATAGTCTAAAATAATAGTAAATCAAACTTGTAATGAGAAGTTTTGCGACTGACATACATGTTGCTAAAATATAAAAAAGCGGCGCATAATCCTTTTTGATGCGGGCTACAGCGTTTGCGGTCTTGGGAAGTTCCTGGAATTACACCCTTTTCTACTGTCCCTGAAGGCGGCACGCACTGTTTAGTCACGTGATCGCGTGAGCTCTTCGATCAAAACATTGGGACCGCTCAGTTTGTCAAAATAGAGAGACAAAAAGCCCTGACACTACGCTGTTTTGTGTCACAAACTGTGAAGATCCACCAACTCACCTGACTCACCTGTCCAGCAGACAGGCCGCCTCAATGCAGAGAAGAGCACAGAAAACACCGCGGAGATCATGGATGTCTACGATTTATTTACAAGTTGCAAAAGAGGCGACATTTGTAGCGTCAGGTAATAAACATTACCCAGCCTGAACGGTTATCTTTGTTAACCTACTTTCTTCATCCTGCCCTCACTTAGATGCGGATTCATGCATCTGATGTAGAAATAGAACAGGTTTGCAGCTGAAGCTAAAGCTAACCGCGCATTTGAGAGAAAGCAGCAAACAGAAGCAGAGTTGCTAACATTAGCTGATATGACCCAGTTGGTCCAGTTCCTGTTCCTGTTGTCACGGACACTATACAACTCTTACTCTTCTCTGTTTTTATTATACTGGACAGTTTTTGATATCTAACTACTTTCACATGCTTTCCCCTATAAAAATTTAAATATCCAGCTTCATTAGATCATGTATGCTACGATTCAACTTTTGGATATCTTAAATTTTTAATGGTAGTCTAGAGAGAGAGAGAAAAACAGAGAAAATGTTTTAAACTGCCCCCTTTTCATAGTTTTTACTCTTTAAACACATCAGCATCAACGTGCAAACATCTTAGACAAATTAGTTACACTTTTGGAGTTATGATTCTAAATCACCAGAGGTTATAGTATTGATATTAGCGCTGAAAGAGCTAATTAATTGATAAGTCGAGGAACAAAAAAGAAATAGGAAGCAATTTTAATATTAACTGCAGTCGTTTATCAAGTAAAGAAGATTAAATATTTTCTACTTCTAGCTTCTAAAAAGAGTATCTGTAGCTTTACATAAAATTGTGTTAGACAGAAAAACTGCAAAATGCACAGACTGAAACTGCTGTTTCACTTGTAAATTTGGAATTTTCACACGTGAAATTTCATTTCAAATTATGCTGTGTATTAGTGAAAAAAATCTTGTGGATGAATTTTGCAGAAATGAGTGTCGATTGGTATCTTGAAGCGAGGCAGAAAAGGTCTGATGACTGCACTAGAATCAAGAAAATGACACTTAATTCTGGAACATTCTTCCACATTTGATTGTCATGTGATCCATTTCTGATAGAATCCTTCACACTTGCTCTGTAAACACTGTAACACCGTAATGACTATTTTTCTTTCTTCTAAGATACCTTATTGAACAAAGAGACGTGGATCTTAATGTAAGAGACAAATGGGACAGCACCCCTTTGTAAGCAAAATAAGTACTGTTGCCTCATTCTCTTCCTTACATCACCATCATCATCATCATCATCATCATACTAACCATCCTAAAAATGGTCACTCTTGCTCTTTAGGTATTATGCCTGCCTCTGTGGCCATGATGAGCTGGTCCAGTACTTGTTGGCTAGTGGTAAGGCTGGAAATTTTATTGAAGTTGCTCAAAATAAAAGTAGGGTACATATAAAAAAAAAAAGTCAAAACATATAAATCTATTGCACATTCAGTATGAGCCTGTTTTAAGCCGTGAAATTTCACTGAAATGTTTAGTTTTTGGTCACACTATGCTCATCAGTTTTTACTTTGCTTTTCATTCAGGTGCCAAGTGTGAAGCCAACACGTTTGATGGTGAGAGGTGTTTGTACGGCTCCCTGACTGACTCTATTCGACGCCTGCTCAAAGATTATAAGTGTGTCAGTGCTCGCATCATGCAGCGGGACGATTATGACTACTTCCTGCACATGTAAGGGTCTGGTGTCTGCTGGCCATTCACGTACTATCTCCATTTACTGACACATGACAGTGAGATACTTTTTCCCACGTGCGCTTGTCTTTGTCTCAGATATTTGACGTGCTTTTCAGTGAAAAAAAGCAGGAAAATGAGTAGCAGGGAACAAAAAAGCAATCTGTACATTTTGTATGTGAACTGACAAGTTTGACCACCTGCACACCTGCACCTGATTGTATGTATTTGCTTTAGGTTACTTGAGCAGGGTCAGCACAGTGACGTGGAGTTCCTGGTTCATGGAGAAACATTTGCAGCTCATCGCTGTGTTCTCAGCGCTCGTTCAGAATACTTCACGGAGATGTTTGAGACCAAATGGAGAGGAAAGAACCTGATCAGACTCAAACACCCGTTGGTAGGAGTTGATCAATTTAAAACTGTGGCCCTGTGGGATCCCACAACCTGCATTCATTCTGTTATATGCTGCATTGTTCTTACATTTTCATAGACAATACATCTGTACATTGTGTCCATATAGATAAAAGCTCTTTTGATTTCAGATTAACCCGGCAGCATTTGGAGCCATCCTCCAATATTTCTATACAGGTGGGTGTGTATTATCCATTAAAATTACGGTAAGTATGAAATAGTAATGTTATCAGTAATATATCAAATAATTGGAGAACTAGTGAGTGGTTAACATGATAACAAATGCATATTTTTGTATTTATTTTCATGGCTGTCTGCATTTTTATCTTCTTACTTCTTGTTCCTCCACTGAACAAAGGTGCACCAATCTGTTAATGTATTGTTCAGATTTTATTGTGATATACAATGAAAGGTTGGAATTGAACACAAAAAGCATAATAAATGGAATTTTACAATATGTTTTCCATTTAATAATGTTACAGTAAATCTGTATGATAGTATCAAAATGCATATACAATCATAATTTCTTTCAGTTTTCTTTAATGGGATTTTGTTTAATTCTGAAGAGAATGTCAAAGAAAACTGATGAATATTTTCTAAATAAGATGTAGATGCTTTGAGCCTTTTAGTTTATGGTTTTTATTCATCAGCAATAATCAGCCAATTGCAGCTGCTGAAACTAAATGCTGCAGGACAGGAGTGCAAGCAAGCTGGTTTGGGACGCTTTTCTAGTATGTTTGGTGTAAATAACTGGAAAAGGTTTTAAGAATTCAGTGTGTTATTTTGAGTGAATTCTTTCAAATCCNCCCCCCCATAAAAAAGTTACACACAGTAAAAAGGTTTTAGTGCAATTGAGTCTGTGGTTCGAGTCCATTAGAAAAAATGTTTCTCGTTGATGTTACAGGACGTGTGGACATCGATGTAAGCCTTGTGGAGGACTGCAAACGACTTGCTAAACAGTGCAAAATGGCAGATCTCATAGATGAGCTGGAGAATAAATGCAAACGTGTGTATGATTTTGGTAAGGCACCGCTCTCAGTCCATGTTTACAAGTACACATCTCGGTCATCATGTATAAACTTAAAAAGCTTTTAAAATTGCTGCAAAATATAACTTTTTTCATAGCTCTTTCTCCCCAGTTCACTGTCATCATAGTGTTTCTTTGTCATAAAACTCTCAGATTTCCTTTTTTTTTCCCCACATGATGATGTCTCACTCCCTGGCTTTTGGCACAGTGTGCAATAAGCCAGGAACCTGCGTGAAGGTACTCACCCTCGAGCCGCAAAACTGCCATCTTCAGGAGGAGATGGCTCTGTTAGCAGACTGTGCACTTCCCTCAGAGCTACGAGTACGTACAGGAAAGAAAAAACATCTGATTTTTAACACTATGGCTGCTGCTGTAACAGTTTTAATGAGCATGCCATGTTTTGTTTTGTCCTCAGGGTGGATTTGGAGAACTCCCCTTTAACCGAGTTGACAATTTCTCTACTTATCCCGACATTTGCTTCAGAGTTGAAAGTTATAATTTCTTGTGTCATAAGGTGAGCAATACACAGCTCTTGCAATACTTCCCAGTCAAATTTTAGAACCCCACATCCTCTCCTGCGCTCATATTAGTGTTGGAGTTGATTGTGTTTTGCGTGTTTCTGTGTGTGTGTGTCCAGGCGTTTTTCTGTGGACGTAGTGATTATTTTAAAGCCTTACTGGAGGATCACTTCAGCGAGGGAGCAATGTTACAGTCACAGCCCAGCACCCCAGTGCTCACTCTGCACAACATCTCCCATGAAATCTTTCTACACGTTCTGTATTACATCTACAGTGACGACACATTGGTTTGTGCAAAACTTTCTATTTTAAGTTTTGTAAGTGATTATTTTTGATTGGTGCATCTGCATATCAAGGAATGCAAATGTTGATGAGAATTAAACTAAGAGGAAAAAAATAGCATGACATGATTTTTGCTGGCTAATGGTTTTCGCAGTCATTTTAATATTAAAGAGCAAATGAACTCCTTAAAGGACACCATACCATCCATTTTGCATGTTTAACACATTCGATTTTCATACATATTACATTACTGACAACCATTTCCCAAAGGCTAAAACCCTATTTTAGCTTTCCTGATATTTTGCAAAATCTCTTAATCTTTCAAAATCAAATATTCAAGCGATACACCCACCTTAAAAATCCATATTTCGCCTGCTAATAGTTAAACAAAATTATGAAATCACAGTCATTTAAATTTTTCGATAAACGCAGGTCTTCTTTTAGGATTATATTCCCTGGTGGAGACAAACCTGCACTCTGTGCTTTTTATTGCGCTTAAACGCTAAAATTACATAACTTCAAAAAAAAGCCTGAATACACATCTTGTTTGTGATGATGGAGTACCTATTTGAGTACCAACAAGTTGATTTTAGTAGTGTACCAGAATGAACTGAAACCAATGACAGTCTAGAAGGCAAGAAAAAAATTTTAATTCACCATTCTATGTTTTGGGAAATGATTATCGGAAACGTTACGCGTATGAAAATTGAATATATTAGGCTCAAACATGCAAAATGGACGGTATGGTCCTTTAAACAACTAAAAATAATTCAACTTGACCACGCAATATAGATGCTCAGACAATCATTAAAAAACAGACCATTACATATGAATGTAATGTAATATAGTGAAATGTACAGCTTGTAAACTTTTTGTCATTTGATAATTAACTGGTTGTTTTTCTGTCCAGCCAATGACAGAGAATGTGTTGGACGTGCTGTGTGTGGCTGACATGTATCTGCTGCCGGGGCTGAAACGTCTATGTGGGAAGATGCTCGCTAAGACCATATGTGAGGAAAATGTTTTGCACATGTGGAAGACGGCCAAGCTTTTCCGCCTCTCTCGGCTGGAGGATCAGTGCTCAGAGTACATGGCCAAAATCATTGAGCAGGTGAGTGTCTGTCTCCCTGTTTGGGGGATTTTTTTAAAACTGGAGTACACGACAAAATACTACGAAATCTCTTTTATTTCCCATGTGTAATTATAGTGGCAGCCAAGTGGAGTAGCTGACCAAAGACTTATTCCAGTTACACTGTTAAATTTTCAGTAAATACAGCCAGCTTCTAAGAAGTACACAGACTTTTCAATTGACTATTTCAATCGTTGAGGTATCCTAGGAAGCATTTTCTGCAAATTAGTTTATTCTGAAATTAGAGTCTGACTATATTTATCTTTTTGAGGTAGATATCAATGTTAGTGATGTGATAATAATATGTATGCTGATATATGTCTTTTATATAAACACATAACATAAACTTTTTTTTTTTTTTTGCCAAGGACCCACTTAAATACAGTTAATAAACAGCTGCATTAAATATATGAACCAAGGCAAAGATGTGACAAACTTTGACAGTAACATAAAGTAGAAATTATTATAAATAATAATTATAAAGGGAAACACAAATATATATATATTAAACTTGAAGGATCATACCACCCATTTTGCATATTTGAGCCTAATTTTCATACACTTAAGGTTACTGACAATCCTTTCCCAAAGCATACTATTGGAACAATAAGTTAAAAAAATTTTTTGTACCTTCCAGACCGCCATTGGTTTCAGTTGGTACGCTATTAAAATCAACTTGTTGATACTTGAAACAATCTTGGGATAGGTAATACATTATCGTGAGCAACACGTATATTCAGGTTTTTTCAAAGATTTGTAATTTTAGCATTTAAGTGCAATAAAAAGCATGGAGTGAATTTATGTCTCCACCAGGGAATATAGTCCCAAAAGAAGATCTGCGTTCATCAAGAAATTTAACGACCAGGACTTCATAAGGCTGCATAACTATTAGCAGGTGAAACATTGATTTTTAAGGTGGGTGTATTGCTTGAATATTTAATTTTGAAAGATTAAGAGATTTTGCAAAATATCAGGAAAGCTGAAATACGGTTTTATCCTTTGGGAAATGGTTGTCAGTAACCTTACATGTATGAAACTTGAATATATTAGGCTCAAACATGCAAAATGGATGATATGGTCCTTTAAGGAAAAATAAAGGGTCAAATACAAATGCATCCTAAAACACAAATATATAAATACAAAGTATATCTCTCCCATGAAGTTACACAAAAATACTCCACTCGATATAATATTGAACCAAATTTAGAACGTTTTTTCTGTTTATTTGTGATACTGTTGTCTATATATATACATACAGTATGTACATGTGTGATTATGGGTACTTTGGTGATGCTGACTGTACTTGATTACTTTTTGCAGATGCTTCATTAGCATTACAGCAAAAGTCACAGCAAACATGACGTCTCTCGTTGTTATGACCTGCATGTGGCTCGTCTGGCTGTTTTGGTCAGGACTTGTTCTGTTCAGCCTCAGAGAAATTCACCTCTGTTTACTTGTCTGTCACAGCTGGTGGAGCAGGAGGAGTTTGCTGAGATGATCAAAGAGGACGCTGCATCTTTGGAGGACCGACAGGAGACAGATTCTGTCCCCCTGGTGGATGACATCCGCTACCACATTGCAGGCAATGTCCAGACCTACAGCGACATCGAGGAGGCCAACCAGAAACTGGAGGCCTTGGAGGACCTGCTGTCCAGAATAAATATTGAATGCTGAGGGATCGGTAGGTTTTGGTTTATGGCAGTTGAAGCGGAGTTTTGAAAGTGGAGGATTTTGAGGTGGGAATGCACAGTATGATGTGAACTAGCAGTGGTGCATACAAGTGAAAAACGCAGTAAGAGATGATTAATACTAACATATGCTTATGTATGTTTGTAGGCTCTATTTTGCTTACAGCATAATATATATTCAGTGCTGCTGTTACTGGGGTGACATTTATCGGAGTATTTAGGGTTTATTTGGGTGTTAAATATCAAATCTGTAAATAGATCCTGTGGATAAATAAATGAATATCTGATAAATTTGTTTTAAGGTTTCTGCAGGACGGGCAGTGATGGAATTTTTATGCGTTATGTACAGTTAAATTCAAACATCCGAAATGCAAACATTGCCTGTTGTTTATAAACAATAGGCAGTGTTTGCATTTCAGATGTAGATTCAGTCATTTGGGTGATTTTGAGCATCAGCCTATAGTATTCATTTTCAGTTCTTTTGTTTTATTTTATGCAAAGTGAGCGCATATCATTGTGTTTTGAAAAACAAGCACCTGCATGTGTATATTCTCTTAATTTTTTTACTTGAAACTCTTCAGGATTTACTTCAATAAAATTCTTTAGGTGAACATCCGCTGACATCCTACAACACTGATAACAACTGATGCAGTGAGTTACATAGATTATAGTTTAACCTTATATATGTAGAAGCAGATGTTTTTTAGGCTGTTGTAGATATTATTTGACTGATGTGTTTGATCTCGCTGAAACGTTCCAGCTGTTAGGTAGTGTGAGTACCTACAATACACTTCTGTGCTGTGTTTGAACTGAAATAATTATCCATGTTCTGCTACCCTGAAGACAACAAACCCTGTCACCCAGTGTATGCACATAAAAACAAAGTAATAATGATACTCAGAAGGATAAATCAAAGGACATGGTGAATAAGTGGATTGTTTTTCTTACATTTGCATGTAAAATTCACCGTCACCAGCAGGGAAATAGGAAATTTAATGATTTGTCATATAAATAGTGACCTCATATAACAATGAATTCAAAAAATAGATTTTAAAAATGCTCTTGGTTTTCACATTTAAACATATTTTATTGCAAAATATGAGTAGTGTTTTCATTGTCCAATATAACATGACTTTGGAAATATGATTTCCATAAAATGGAATTAAGTACTTCTTTATAACAGTTTATTTTCTGTTTCACAATACCATATTCCACCTCCTAAAAGACATTTGTAACAGCCTCACAGGTCTGGTAAAGTTAGCAAGTGTTCAATACCATATTTATTCAAAGTGAAATAAAACTGACAAAATAAATTTCCCTCCATCTGTGTTCTTTTTTCAAATTTGCAAATATAGTGTGAATCAGAGGAATGTTTTAAAAAATACTTTACATTTAAGATCATAGTCCAGATAGACCTGAAGATGGCGCCATTTCTCAGGTCATTTGCCAGATTGAACATCAAAACTTTGGGTGAGTTGCTTTTCTCCGAATAATTCTTTCTGAGAGCAAACTCGCTTTTTTTCCTCGTTTATCATGGGACACAAAGGTTTCATCCTGATCTCTCAAGTCATGGGAACATTTCCTTAATGGATCAACATTTTTCACGCACTCATTTATCACAAGCCCTGAAAGGTGTGGAGAAGGGCGGTAAATAAAGTACTGTAATATGTTTGCGTTGATTTAAAGTGTGTGTGTGTGTGTGTGTGTATGTGTGTGTTTGTGCATTAGAGGTTATAATTGCTGTCCCTTAGGGCTCAATCATTCTTATTTCAAAGCAAAGGCAATATGTCAGTTTAATGGAGCCCAGAGGTTCAGAACAGAGGTTAAATCCCCACAGGGAATAATACAGTGAGGAGCAAAGCTGCTGTTAAAACACATTACAGTGCTGGTCAAACAAAAAACTGACACCATCCTTTGAAAGACAAAACATTTGGCTTCCTGCCCAGCATCTTGAAGGCTTAAATACTGAAAAAGAAAAGAGTATACAATACTATTAGTTATTACCCCAGCAAGCCTCCTTTACAAAATGTTTTATGTGTGTTACTGGGTAACTCAGAGTGGTTTGGTCTCTAGGTGAGAAAGTTCACTTTATTGGGTTTCAGACATACATCACAATGCTCAGACAATAGAATGTCTATGCAGCGTTGAATTTATATTGTCAATTTATTCGTTTTGCATGGAGGAACATTAAACCGAAATCTCTCTGATAAATATCTCTGAGCACAGCTACAGCTCCCGTTCAACTGCATCTGTACCTCTACAAACTGGATTTGGATTTAAATGAAAGCAAAGCATTGTTAGTAAAATGTAAAATATGAAGATCTGTTACACTTAGGCTTGATTTAACACCAAATCAGCCATTCAATTAATCAGCCAGTTCATTTGCTTTTTGTGATACGATGCTTTCGACAGTTTACAAATGATGCCCTATGATAGCTCACAATAAAGGTCTAATAGTAAAACTCTGACACTTTGGTATATATTAACATTTATTGATTAAGTATTTTATTACACCCCTATTAATTTTTCAAGTCAAAAGCAACATTTACCTGCATGATCTCAGTTTGAATATCCTCAGTCCAAGTTATATCTTCCTTTACATAATTATACTAAAACAATTGCATTTTGTTTTCTCACTGTCCTTGTCGCGAATCATACTGTATTTAGCTTCAGACAACCCTGACTGATGTGTTCAGGGAAATCTTAAGAATTTTCCTCGATTTTTGTGTAAAAAAAAAAAATCTTAAAGAGGCAACAAAGTGTAAAACTTCTTTGCTCTTGACTCGTGTTGTGTGACTCAGTCAGCCTTCACACATCTGTTTTATATTGAGGTGTGCAAGGAGAAAATCAGGCAGCCAAGCAGAGAAATGGGTTGTTTTTGTCTTTATTCCTTTAACTATCTGACAATAAAGGTTATTAGCTACATTATAACACTTGAGAGGTTGGTGTCATAAATCATGACACATGGGTCTCACTGATTGACAATAAACATCACAATAATAACCCTTCAAAACAGAACCTGTTGATTAATTGGAAATTTCCTATTGCTCTTTTTTCTTGAGTCTTATGGCACTCACTTCTACATCCGGAATTCCTGTGAAATTCATTCTGTTGATTCCTGACACTCAGGTTTTTCATTATGTGTTTTTGCTGTAACTACAGTATGGATGACACGTGCAGAGATGTTCTTTCATAACAAACAAAACATAGATGCTTATCTCCACCATAAATGTTCTATATGTAGTTTTCAGCACATATGGAGCAGATGGAAAGTACTGCAGGTGGTAGGATATAGAGGTGATAACACAAGTGGTGTTCAGTCACACAAGTAAAATGTGTGTTACTGTCCAACTACTGGCTGTTTCTACACTATAGCTATGTCCCAGTGCCACATTAAAACTACCACAAATTAATCACAACTTAAAAATATAAAAATACCACAAACGTGGTATACTAAAAGATGTCAGCATGCATACTAAATTGTTTTGATTTTTGAATGTGTTATTAATGGACACTATTGACCCACATAGCAATTCAAAAAGAAAATGAAGAGAAATTAAAAATAATTAAAAAAAAATTGATTAGTATAACACAGTTTGATTTGTTTACTCCTTGCATATTAACCTCAATACCAGAAAACTGTTAAGACTAGTACATAGTATATACTGTGTATTCTATTGGGTATAGAATTGGGACATATCTTATAAGAGTTACTACACCTCTGAATTGGCTGTGACTCTGTTCTCTACAGGCCTAGGGTCATGGCCTAGTACTGTATGTCTTGTATGTGATAGTTTACATACCGGCATGTTTTGACCTTGTCCATGAGCAGTGATATGTCCTCTCAGGAGACGGAAGACATAACTCACTGCTGCTGTCACTGCCATTATCCTAATTTTCTATTAGTTAGGATTACCATCTGAGAGAGAGAGTGGTAAACCCAGCTACTTAGCTGGAGACTGATTAGGAAATCTCTCTCTCTCTCTCTCTCTCTCTCTCTCTCTCTCTCTACACACACACACACACACTGTATACACCGTCAGATACTTCATTTTCTTGATATAATGCTATGTTTTTGTGGTTGAACCTATGGGAGCAATGCTCAAAATATTTCAGGGAAAGTATATTGAGCTATGAGCATTTATATCAAATCGAACTTGCAAAATACCAGAAGTCAATCAAAGATTAGTCAGTCGAAACAAAAATTAATGTTAATGCTATTGGTATGGTGGTACATTGGCATCACAGAAACTGACCAGAATGTGTGAAGTCACGTTCCTTTAATTTTAACTTAGCATCACAGCAGTGCTTTGACATCTTGGGACCCAGGAAACCTATGTTTACATTTCAGTGGAAAATTAGGACTTGGACCTGTGCTGTGTACCGGATTCACAGCCAGTTGTTATGTAAGAAATGACACAGTAAAGACTACACACGTGCCATACTGAGCTACAAGTTTCTGGCAAGTAGATCTCTTTATAGGATTGCCTTGAAATGAGAAGGGCCGTTCGCTTTTTCCACTGACATCTCTCTCAAATACCATGGTTGAGGATGTTTATAAAGTGCCATAAATACTGATTGCGGTACTGCAGGTTTATCTATCAGGATTCTGTTCATCTCTCCATTCTGCATAGAAGCTCCTTGTTGAAGTGTGTGACAATCAGATGCTTACACTTAACTAGCCATGGTATGGGATTAAACCTTACATGCTTACTTTAAGTATTAGCTGCCAAGACAGACGCACAAGCAAGTGAGCAGTGGTGCTATTGCTTTGGACTTTGACAAACCTGAGTAAATCTATGTGGCCCCTACATTCACAAACCAGAGCGCTGATGCATCATGTGCTGCAGTGAAAATAGATTTTAGTGTTTTTTTGTTTGTTTGTTTTTTTTTGTTTTGTTTTTTTTTCCAGTACATGTCTGGTGTCTGTGCATATCTTCCTTCATCATGTGTCTCTCCTGGTTGTGTACAATGCAATATAACGCTGCACCCGAGGTGAGTCACAAGGTTGCCAGTAGATAGTGTGGCCAGCTCTGCCAATACACACAAACAGTGTCTGCATGTGAGACAGGATTACACTATTACCATGTGACTGGTTTGTTCTTAGACAGAGCTCTAACAAAAGACAGGATAAATCTCTTCATGACAACATCCTCTTCTCCTTAACTCTGCTGAAAAGAACCAGGTGGATGCAGAAGACCAGCAATAAACTTCAAGGCTTTAGTTAATAGATGCATGCAGGCCTGATGTAAGAATGAATGACAAATGGTCACCGAATCAAAGGAATACAGCTAAATTTGACCTTTTGAGCTGTAAAAACTAAGATCATTTTCTTTCATTGTGACATTAATGTATCTAAAACACAAAATTCACTTCATTGGTTATGATGCTTCCCGCCTCTACCTGCTACTGTAGATACACAACTAGTTAGATACATGTTGGAAAAGGCTTAAAATGTTTTCATGTCCTGTGTGTGTTCGGCTGCTTTATATTCAAGGTTTGTTTTTGTCACAGTTATAAACACTGAGCGTCCAAACTGGCATTTTTGTTCAGTTACTTCCCTGTTTCTTGGCCATTTCACTCTCTAAGCATCAGAAAGCAGTTCATCCTGTTGACAGACCCTTTGTCCTCTGCAGCGGAAATGTCACTGAAACTCAGAGGACTGGGGCTCTTTGAAATGCTCTTTGCTTCAAAGACTAAGATGAGATGTTGTTCCTAAGGACAACAATTAGGCATGAAAGTAAAAGAACACAGCATAAACACAGGGAACAAAGCTGCCTCTGATTTCCCATAATTTGATTTTTTAAAAATGCAGTACATGAAATACTTTGCACTGCTGTTTCATTACCGAAGCTACTATTCTCTGAAACAGTACATGAGTTATTTTAAATATTACTTGGATCACTGTACATCATGTGCTTGAAGTTCCAATCAATACAGTGCTTTGTGTTAGTAGGCACCATATAGTGTTCAGTCTATAGTCCTATAGACACCTGCAATATATGACGTGCAAAGCCAACATGTGGCCTTACCATCTGTTTATTATGGCAGATGCTTCAGATTAAAGCCCCAGTCCTCAATTTTTGCCCAAATGCATTTGAGCTTAATTCACTCATGCTATTGTAAAAAATGTAATCATATTGAAAAATCCCAGTTTTTTGTTTGTAAATGTAGCAAATAACTCTTTTTCCTGCTGTGTTTACAAACATTATTTATGTAAACAAAACTTTAACAACTTTAATAACTCATTAACTAATAGTTACTAATGTTAGATAACTAGTTACTGGTATTAGATATCTAATGTTAATACCTGTATTCTTATTATAATAAGTCCTATTAATCAATTTGGCAGGGAGTTCCAATCCTGTGGTTTGATTTTTGGGCTTGTTTTGTTTAAATTTAGATCACAGTAAGACAATATTATGCTGCAATAAAATTGAATATGCACAAGTTTTATCAGACATGAGAAATTATCTACATTTTGTTGGAGAGGTTATATTACATTTGCAGAAATGCATGTCTTACAGTATGTACGTCTGTATGCAAATATTTGTTAAAAAAAAAAAAAATACAATTTATCACATAGTATTTCCATGCAGTCATTTTGAGGTTATGGCCAACCTGAGAAAATTGATTGTTACCTGCAATATGTTTTGTCAACATATTGGACACAATCTTCATTCAACCTATCTGCAAATTTTCACAATGATTTGTGCAGCATTGGGAAACATCAGCATTAAGCTGAAACTTTTTGCTGCAAATTATTTATTTATTTATTCTGAATAAATAGAAATAAAATGCTCCCATCTTCTCCTTCCTAATTCCAGTAGTTCTGATGATCTTTTGGAAAATTCCAGCGTATATGGTCAGCTGACCTACTGGCCACAAGGGAACACTAGTTCATAGTTCATTATCGTCTGTCATTCACCCTCTATTTGAATTAATAACCTATGGTTTGAGGCAAAACAACAATGCCTGTAGTTGTGCATAGAGTATTTTGTTACTTTGTAGAAGAGGTCTCCTGAAAACTATTCATAGAAAACCTACCTGAAGGTGAAAATCTACTCATAGCTGACAGACATGAATTAATGTTTAAAAAAAGAAACTAGACCCAAAGGGACTGAGAATAGACCTGACCCAATCCAAAATGTGGTCATCCCAACCAGACCCAATATTGGACCCTACCTGGGTTTGATTAGATTGAATATAATTTGGATCCTGGGTCTCGGTTGCTCAGAACTAAGTGGACCCTTGAAGACCCCTTCTTTACACATCTCCCTACCACTGCGCAAATGCCCTTGTTGTTAGATCAAGTGCTGCTCTTTGTCACCTCTGGTGGGCAAAATTAACCATATGCAGTAGAGGTGCCACTTTTTATTTGTTGCCCCTTGTCCTTAGATAGCCTGTGCACGTCACTGCCATATACACCAAAAACAGGGCAGAGTCCAGAAACATTTGAGTCAAAGTCCATTTAACCTTGGAATTCATGTATCAAAGCTTATGCACATTAACCTTATAAATTTTACACGCTGGTACTAACTTTGACAGAAAAAAATAAAGGTGATAGACTCTCTACAATTATAGTTGCACAGAATGAAGGAACTCGTTTGAACTGTATTGGTAGTGATATTTTAGAAGAGGTGAAGGTTGGACTGTCGCTTTAAGAATCAGGTCTCCTGTTGCACGGAGAAGCTGGTGATTTTCCACTAAACTGATATTAAACGCACCAGCTCATAGAAACAAAGGTCACATAGAAAAATCGATTCAATTAATTCACTCAGCGTCACCGTGGGCTACAAAACCAGGAACAACACACTGCTTAGCAAAACTAGGCTGACAGGTAATCCGCCATCCTCTTTACATCTCTAATCACTATGAGAAATTGGGTTACTTATTCATGTTTTTATTTAAAACAGGAAAATAAATAGTCTAATACATGATACAAAATGGGTAGTGGATGCTTTTAAATTTTCGTTTTAGTTATGTTATTTCTATAATTGAATTAAACGTGTGTCACTGTGATTTTAGACAGCAGCATGCAGACGCGCTGATTCGTTTTATTCTTTGGTGCACAACATAACGGACTTTCTATTAAATGATGCTGGGGTGTGTTTCAGTGTTTCGGATAAAAACAGACAACAGCGTTTTAGTTCTGCTTTGAAAACAACTTGGCAAAATAATTTTTAGGGTTGAAAAATGAAGCTTTGATAAAACCGTCGTTTTAGATTATGTGATGCGTTCAGGTACCCCCAGTGACATTTTCTGATGTGGAACAGAATTGACCATGCACGTTTAGATCAGATTATTTGTTGTCTTGTCAGAATCTCGGTGTTCCTGTATTTGACTCCCACCCGAACTCTCACGTGTCTGTCCCCACAGTGATAGATAGATAGATAGATAGATAGATAGATAGATAGATAGATATGAACACATGATTCAATGAGTCAATGAATGAATGGGATATGGAGGGGAGAGAAATGTCTCATGGCCTAAGATGTTTACTAGCTTATATCTTATGCTTAGTCGCACATACTTAACCTACTTCTGTCTTCACCCTGTCCAGTGTATGACTGATCGATGTGTGTCCTTTAATACCCCCAGTCCTCCCTCTCAGCAGGACAAATCCTGAGAGTCTCTATATCTATTTTAAGCATTTGGTGTGCTTGATCTCTGTTATGGCTATTTTAGCAACAGAGGTTCCCAAACTGGGGACCTGGGACCCTAAGGGGTCTGTGAGGGGTTTCCTGGAACTGTATTATTTTCCATTATTTATTCCTAATTCTACTTTCCCAGTGTTGTTCAACTGTATCTTTTTTTTTTTTTTT